>JBBPCY010039792.1:0-13621 GCA_037974405.1 Brachyalestes nurse
ACACACACACACACACACACACACACACACACACACACACACACACACACACACACACACACACACACACACAGGGAGTCTCATTCCCCTGTTGCAAATCAATAAGCCATATCCTGCATTGCTTTGCTTGCAGTGTTCATATTCAGATTTTACAGTAGCCAATTTAGCTGGCAGTCGTAAAGGAGCAGTAACACAAAGTGGACCTGCGCCGCTGGTCAGGAGTCAAATAGAAGCCTCAGAGGGGTTTCGCAAAAGAGACAGGCAATCTCACCATCAATCTGTCCGGTCAATCCTAACCGCTGCAGACAGGCAAACAAAGCCACTTCATTCTGTACACTCTGAAGGAGGTGGAATGAAACACGTCGTCTGTTTGCGGTCAGGCGGAGAGCGGCCTGTATACTGACAGTTTGAGTTAACTCGGGCAAGCGGGCAATGACCGTCCACTTACCTGCCATGAAAAACTATATCCAGAACATACACATCTATCAGGAAGGGTCAAAAGGCCTTGTCTGAAAAGCCACTCAGATCTGATTGTGCTTTTTCATGCACCCTGCCCTCCACAACTGCTGGTGCCTTTTCTATTTGGCAAAAATAGCTGTATTTATTTATATTTATAGAAATAAATATATTTCTTTTAAAATATAAGCTAAACATTCCAACAAACAAGGTGGAATCTATCATGTTTTCTTAAAAAAGGGTAAACAAAAAATGTATATGACAGTTATTTGTATTTATATTCCCAATATTTGCTAATATTTTCAAAAGGTGCCAATTGCTTTCTAGTGAGGTAAAGTTCAATAAAAGGCTATAAAATGTTTTGCTTATATATTAGAAGGGTTCCAACATACATATATATACATATAAGAGAGAGAGATACATTTGGTTCAGTACAGACTAATGCGACTTTATATACAAACACAGGCATTTGTTTAACTGACTAAATGTGTACATCCTGTCCACTTCACCCCAACCCCTCCCTCAGTGTTGTCTGATCAGATAATGGATAAAGCATCCCAACCCGAACATAAACTTCGAACATATTTTACTTTAAAGTTCACCATAATTAGGAGTACAAGGTTATATTATAAGTACACACTACAGCAGGGCTCATCAATTTCAGTCCTGTGGGCCAGCACACTTTGGTCATTTCCCTGCTCTAATACCCCTTCCAAACCTGGCCATTAACTAATGAGCTAAATTAGGTGTGTTGAAGCTAGAAAACTACTGGATCGACTCTTGCCGTCCAGAACTGGAATCGATGACCACTGCACTGCAAGAAGAACTATCAGCATTTTTACTACAAAAGCACACTCCTTAAGCATAATACCAATTTATCAGAAATAAAATCACACATGCTTTTCCTATACCATGTTGTTACCAATAAAAATGGACATTTCCGAAGAAAAACCCTCTCCACTCTCCCTAACCGCACGATCCACTGACCTGTAGACATGAACAGATGGACAGTCAAACTCAGCGGCAGAGCCAATTAAAATCTCCGTATTTGCTGAGGTTGGGACATTTCCCAAAAAGTGAAAACACCATTTTGTGTCCAGTGAGAGTACTGCTGCAGCTCACTGATCCGTCAAAACGTTTTAACAGCGATGCTCACACTTGATCATATATGTCCTTGTAAACAGTCAATATTTCCCAATGATATCTTGCTAGGATGTGATGTCCTTCAAAGATGTGAGATGGCAAAATTAGCTTCCTGAGCACATCATTTCTCCATGTTTATAGAAAACAATGTGTCATGCTGTGTCAGAAACCGCATAAGCTCATTTAATTTAAAATTAGAATCAGACCACTTTACTGATCCCAGGGGAAACTGCTTATGTTACGACTGCACAGACACAAAGGCAAGAACAATATAAAATATAGTTTAAAATAAAAGTAAAATAAAACCTCTGCAGAAACAGGCCTGAACTGCTCCTCCAGCCAAATATTGGCTGATTGTCCTGCACATATGTGGACCTTCCACAAGAAATGCTACAGTGTTCCCTTTATGTTGGTGGCCAGTGCTTGCCATGTCGGATTTGGCCCTTGCCTGAGGGAGCCGAATGATTGCGGGACTATCTCAGTTCTACTGGAGATTTTTGTTATTCACCTCATCCGGAATGCATTTTGAGCGTGCAATTTGTCTGCCGTTGCACATTATTCCTTCAACTCTCTTCACTTAAGGAGTTTTTTTTCCCAGGCATTACTGGGGAAAAAATCAGTTGTGTGAGTGACTGTGGCATTCCCATCACTCTGCAGATGCTGTTTTTTTCCCGTTTATTTCCACCCACTTTGAGCCAGCGGACTGATAATCCTTATTAGCGTATTAATTACTTCCACAGCTTTTGTCTCCTACGCCAATAGCACCAATTCAGAGGGGAGTGCTGGGGGGGGCGTTAAAAAAAAGAGAAGGGCTTGGTTGTAGATAGATAAACTCCTCCTGAAGTATTGCAGCAATTCAAAGTGGTTTATCAGCAGCCCTCAGATTTCTGCGTTCCCCGCGACTTTCAAGCTGCTGGAACTGAGATCCGGCGTCTTCTGGTCCAGGTTCAGCTCTTTCCTCTTTCGGAACGCAGCCGGAGGGACAGCGAGAACTGGATCGTGGCCAAACGTGCCGCTATATGGCCTGCTGTCTGCTTGAAGAGCCAATAAAGTTTATACATTTCTGGGAGTCTTTTTACTGCCCAGACGTGACAGCAGAGATAATGCTTATCTGAGCCATGCTTAGGATAGTGTGCTTCCTGTGTGTGCACACATCCACAAGTTATCTTTCTCTCTGTCTCACACACACACACACACAACATGAGCACAAAACAATCCCTAGTATCCCACAAACTCTCCTGATCTGAACGTTATATAGAAGATAACATCTTTACAAGTCTATCATCAATATGCTCACCAGTCAGTATCTGATTGATTGGTAGCCCGACCCATTTGACAGCATTGGCAACATTATAACTTGTCTATGTTTGTAGAAAATGTTTGTATCATGTTGTGTCAGAAATCGCATGTGCAAGTCTATTAAGACTGATTAACAGCTCACAGTGTGAACAATGTGAATTTTTTTCTCTGTATTCAACCATTCACCAAGAGAAGCAGGACCACAGTGCCTACGAGGGGACGGTACCTTACTCAAGAGTACCTCAGTGGTGCCACTGGCCGTCCTGGGATTTGAATGCACGACCTTCTGACCACAGGTGAAACCCCCTAGCCACCACGCCACCAGCTGGACGTCCTGCCAAACGCGTCCTTTAATAAGAAGCGCTACATGCTTTTCTTCCTGTTAGCAGCCAATACTGGCCATTTAGGCGGCCCATATATGGCCCTTGCCTCAGGCAGCGGAGTGATCATGAATCAATACCTGACTGCATGCTAGCGTTTACGAGCTTTTATGACTCAATAAGTAATAAGACCAGTCTTCCATCGGAACAGCCCTTTTCTGTAGTATGACTGGAAGGACACTGGCAGCTTTGAAGCTATGAGTGCTAATGCTAAAGCCAATAGCAACTCAATGCATTCATTTATTCTTCCCAGTGTGTCAGAACATTGGGGTACCATGGGGCAGAGCATCTGCTAGAGAGCTGTCCTTAACTTTTTTAATGCATTGCCTACATGCTGTCTATGGAAAACAATAAATATTTGATCGCAAGAAAAGTTATTTTAAAGTACAGCCAGGCTCCTTATCATTCTTACCCAGGGGAAGCGCCGCTCAGCTTACAAACTGCATGTTGGCGGAGGGGCAAAAAAAGTATCTCATATGCATTCATAGGCTTGAAAATGATGACACCACTAAACAAATGCGCCTTCTCGGCGGACGCGGTCCATCTGTTTGACCAATTTCGGCTCCAGCGAACAGCGCCCGACTCCGTCTCTGCTTGCTCCCAGCCTGCTACTTGATTCAATCCTGGAGCAAATCTACTGCAGCGCAGCAGTCAAGTTGATGCAGGTCCACATGTGGCGGGTACTGGGGCGAGTAAAAAAAATCACCCATTTTTAGCAGTGGCAATCAGGGGTGAATTCACAATGCAGGATTTCTCAGGTTACGATATGCACAATATGGACAAAAGTTTTGGGAAATGCCTGTTTTTCAGGGTTTGGGCAAGGTCTCTTCCTACCAGTGAAGGACATTCTTAATGTTTCACCATACCAAGACATTCTGGACAATGCAATGCTCCCAACTTTGTGGACACAGTTTAGGGAAGGCCCTTTCCTGTTCCAGCATGACTGTGCCCCGGTGCACAGAGCAAGGTCCATTAAGACATGGTTGGATATGAGTTCGGTATAGAAGAGCTTGACTGGCCCACACAGAGCCCTCAGCCCCATTGACCACCTTTGGGGTGAACTGGAGCGAAGCCAGGCCTTCTCGTCCAACATCAGCGCCTGACCTTATACATGGTCCACAGGAATGCATGGGCACAAAGGGAGACCAACTCCATATTAAAGTCTGTATTGAATGCAATGTCATTAAAGTTGGTGTAATGGTCAGGCTTCCCAGTACTTTTGCTCAAACAGTCCAAAAGTATAAAGATACCTGCCTGTCCAATGTTTCTGCTAAGATCAAGTATATAAATTGCCAGGAGCACACCAACTATATACTTTCCTGGGAAAGCTTCACCCTGGATGTTGGAAGGCTGTAATGATTTGACTGCATTCAGTCAAAAGAGCAGTAGTGAGCTCAGGTACTGGTACTGGTTGTTTAGGTCTGGATCACAAATGCCAATAAGAGTTTAATCACTGTAACTCATCCCAAATGACTTCAGCTCTTCTCGAAAGACTTGGTGCTTAATCACTTCACCTTTTCCTAAAGAGGTTCAATGGAGCTTCATCACCGAACTCATCCCAGTGGAGTTCAGTGGAGCTTCACCACCGCTGCTCTTCTCAAAGGAATTCAATGGAGCTTCGTTACTGCAACACATCCAAATGGTGTTAATTGAAGCTTCATTACTCCACCTCATCCCAAAGGAGTTCAGTGGAGCTTCACTACTCTAGCAAATCCCAAATTAGTTCAATGCAGCTTGGTCACTTCAACCCATTCCAATAGAGTTCAATAATGCTAAATTACTCCAATGAAATCCAAAGTAGTTCAACTTAGCTTCGTCACTCTAATTCATCCAAAAGGTATTCCTCAGAGCTTCATTACTTCTTCTGAACCCAAGGGAGCTCCAGCACTCCAACTCATCCCACAGCTGGTCAATAGAGGTTTATCTGTCCAGTGGTGATAAGCTTTACGTCACTCCATCTAAGGTTTTGCATTGTGTATGGTGATCTTACTCTTGTTATGCTTGAGCATCCTATTCTACTTTCTGTGCTTTTCTGTGGAAGCTACATGGTTGTGTGTCAGCAACTCACTGATTAGAAAAGGTGTAAGGGAACTTTCAAACACATAACAAAACTTCAAAGATCAAAATAGGAGAACACCAACAGGACAAGAAACCAGGGACACTTCTGTTAGACACTTCTGCTGGACACTTTTGACTTTTGGCCAAACTTTAGCCTTAAAAATTCTAATTTAGGAAAAAGAACTCCCCCAAAAAGATAGCATCATCAGACAGAGACGTCTAGTCCACTGTACTTATAAATAATGTAATTGCGCTTGGTGATGCTGATACTATCAAGGCGAGGTCACTTATGATGCAGCTGTTTGGTTATAGGCGAGGAAAGTTTTAATGCAGGTGGTTATTGTTTGAAACAGGCTGGACTGATGGAGCATTTATGTGTGTCAATTGGTTTCGGTGGACAGGATTGAAAGGGTAAACACAGAAAATGCCATGTTAATCATGCTAATTAAAATTTAAACAAGCATCATTAATTGATCCCCCAACCCGAGAGGGATTCAGGTTGCCATGACACCGGTGAGTCACACAGGTATCGTGTTTCACGGCCTTAACTGGAGGCCTTCAGTGGAAAGCGGACCCCGAAATGGACCCTTCATCGAGCCGCCCAACGTTGCCATGGAATTCAAAGTAGACTTTAAACGCACGTTAAACGCTGTTGCTCAGGCCTGTTTATCTCTCGGTGCCTAATGAAGCCTTTAATCTGCTTGCACGCGTCTGAGAGACATTCACAGAGATAAATCACAAACAGCGAGGTGACTAAACCAATGCGAAACAAAGCTAGAGAAGAGTCACTGAACTCCACGTGGTGCATCGCCGTGTCTAATGTCTGCTTCACAATGCAGTGCAGTCGGGTGAACGCGCCATTAGCACTACAGGAGAATGTCTAAGCCTGTCAAAACTGAAGCATGGTGCTACAGGAGCTATTAAATGTTTCAGCCGTGGGAGTCCTATTACCTTCGCTTTAGTAGCGTCCAAAGATTTGTTGCAATTTTTTTACCCTCCCAAGCCCCCCACGGTGTATCTCTCCCATGTGGCTCACTAAAACACGCAAAGAGCTTGAAATATACAGGCTATGAATTTTCAATTGCCGTTATTAGAAGATGCGGTTGTCACGGTAATGGTGTAATTTACCACAGCAACATTGGTAAATTAATTTGGACATCATCCCACCAGTTATACACTATTTGGACAAACACTATTTGGACAGGGTTTGGGCTTGCCCTCTTACTTCCACTCATTTACATTTACGGGATTTAGCAAAGCGACTTCCATTTCCTAACAGTCTCCCTGGAGCAACTTGGGGTTAAGGGTCTTGTTCAGGGACCCACTGTTGGTATGCTGAAGGTAGGATTCGAACCCAAGACCCCTTGGTCCAGAGACAAGTATCCTACCCACTGAGCTACCACCACCCACTCAAGGGCAATCTTAATGCCTTAGCATACCAAGGCATTTTGGACAATGACATTCTTCCAACTTAGTGGAAATAGATTGGAGAAGAACCTTTTCTATTCCAGCACAAGGTCCCAGTGCACAAGGTCCACAAAGACAGGGGAGTTTGGTGTGGAGGAACTTGACTGGCCCTGACTTCAGCCTCATCCAATATGTATGGGATGAACTGGAACAGAAACGGCGATCCTGGCCTTCTCGTCCCACATCAGTGTTGGACTTCGTAAATGCTATATAGATGTGGATGAATTCCCACAGAAATATTAAGAAAAATGTTGTGGAAAGCCTTCCAAGAAGAATGGAAGTTGTTATAGTTGCAAAGTGGGGATCAACTCCAGATTAAAGTCTATCTATTTGAATGCAATGTTATTAAAATCCTTGTTGATGTAATAGTCAGGCGTGCCAGTACATTTGTTCATATAGTGTACACAGAAGAAGAAAGTTGCCAGTGTTCTTTCCTCAATCCTGGTTTTGTGGAGCCCCTGCTCTGCTCCCAACACATCCGATTCAACTAATTATTCAAATAATTATCAAACATTGGGGAAGAGCCCTGAATAACCAGGGTGTTCCAGGAGCGAGGACAACACTGGTGTAGAAGAATCGCTGTTGTTGCAACCTTCAGTGGAAAACTCTCTGGAGAACCATTTTTGTAATGTGCGAATGTGAAGAAGCTCTTCAAAGTGTAAAGAACTGCTACATCATGGGTATAGAACCTCGACACTATGTGAAGATTCTTTTAACCTTTAAAAGATTCCTCGCACTCACAAATTTCTGTTCTCCCTCAGTGGTACCTCTTTTTAAAGACTGCGAGTATGACATTTTGAAAAGGGCAAAGGATGAGGAAAAAAGTAAAAACAATACTTACAAAGTCAACAGGCGTTTAAATTTATTTACATAAATTATTTAGAATGTGCAGATGGGGGATATAAACCACCACCACTCATGATGAAACCTTTCCACGGGCTCTCCCACTATCTCCGTCTACTCCCTTCACACTCTCCGGTCCTTCTCTCCTCTCTCTTTTCCTCCTCAGTCTCTAGTCCTCTCCTCCCTACTCATGGAGAGCCCGTCTTTTAAGAAGCCCCGTGCTCGGTCCTGGGTCCGTGAGGGTGCTCTGCCCCCTCGCATCACAGTATATATATTAGGGCTGTAACGATATACGATACAAAACCGAAATCACGGCACTCAGATCCACCAACCCGTGTCGCAGTATGAGGCAGGATCGCAACACACCCCTTCCAAATCCCAGAGTAATTCTTCCCATCCAGATCCAATGCTACCACCTGTCCCCCCTTTACCTATAGCTGAGTGTCTATATCAACACACACACATGCTAACAGAGAGAGAGAGAGAGAGGTATGAGGAGCGATGAATGAAATACATCATTTTTCAATCTTGCATAATGTGATTGAGATGAGTGGGGGCATATGTCGCTCAGGCCCCCCAAAATGTTCAGACCCAGCCCTTGCCTTGTCCAGGTGTGACTTTGCAGTGGTCTGACTGTTTACTCTCGAGGCACGGCACTAAGCTAAGCTGAGCCATTTTCCTCAGAAAAGCTTCACTCAGCGGGCGGACAGCCATCCCAGGGGAAAATGAAGTCGTGGCATGACCAATCCGCAAAAACCGGCGAGCTGAATGGTGTCTGGCGGACATCCATGG
The DNA here is from genome assembly GCA_037974405.1 of Brachyalestes nurse. Classification (NCBI taxonomy): domain Eukaryota; kingdom Metazoa; phylum Chordata; class Actinopteri; order Characiformes; family Alestidae; genus Brachyalestes; species Brachyalestes nurse. Next base: position 8,439 of record JBBPCY010039792.1, read on the forward strand.
CTACGTTAATGCGGCGGGGAAGGTTCTTTCGCGCGGCCGCGAGCATCCCAATCCGTATCCAGCCGGGCTTTGAAGCCGGTGGAGCCTGCCGAGAAGCAGCCGTATCATTTTAGAGCAGCGGAGAATCGCTGGTCAATTTGCAGCCAGCCATTCGAAGGCCAGGCCTGCCTGGGTGACGCAGGACGGGGAAGGCAAGAAACACTACAAGCAGGGAGCATCACCTAGGGGGAATTTCACCGTGTGTAGCATCCGTTTATCTGTTCACCCCCCTCATTTCTGCTTAGACACAGCACTTTGTCAACACTCCAGATAAGTTTAAGACACACTCCGGCTCTCCACGTGCTTCTGCTGTAGCATTTCAGCATTTCATTTTCCTGTTTGCTCGCATTTATTCTCCAGACACAGCTCTGAGGAATGACTGTAAATAAACATATTGTTGTACTAGATCTTGGATGTGGAAGCAGTTGTCAGGCTCACACGGTTTCGGCGTTTTTCCCAGTGGTACTCCCAAAGTAATATTCAACTCGCAAACAAAACATGCACACCACACATACACACACACACAAACACACACACAACCACATAAGTAGACACAAGTGTGTAGTTCTGTCTTTATGTATAAATGCTGCTTCTTCTAACCCAACTCTAATTCTCACACACACCTAATCCAGCCCTAACACAAATAACCCAACCCTAGCCTTACCCCCCAACACACAATTAACCCAGCCCTGACCTTAGCCCCACACACATCTAGACAAGCTCTAACCCTGCCTGCACAAACCTAGCCCAGTTCTAAACTTACCCTCACACAGCTATTCCAGCCTGAACCTTTCACATCTAGAATAATAATATTTTCTGCTGGCATCCCTATAGGAGCAGTATTGTAGTAGATAAATGAGCATTTTGTTGGTGATTAATTAATTAATTAAATTCTAGATTAAACACAGACATATCAAGCATGTAAAAGACATTTTATGTTTTATCTGAAGCTTAAAAGATATATGAACATATATTTCCACGTATGTGTAGCATGTCTACAGTGACTCCTTCGGGGCACAGAGCCGCTGCTATATACCATCTGAAACAAACCCAGTGGTTAGGCTGCTGATCATATTCACAGTGACATATCCAGGACTTCCAGAAAGCCTAGAATGAAGGTGTCCGTCATAAAATTGGCCCCATCCAAGGGAAATCCAAATGTTTAATTATATTGGAGGTTAATCTGACACAGTAATACTAAATGAATTGTCCCGTTGGTTAGGTCTTCAGGTAAACTAAAAGGAGAGCTCATTTTGCTATAATCTATCTACCTAAACTCTAGGGCAAAAATAATTCTGATTGGAGAAGTTTTAAAAGAATTTTTCCTTATTGTTTCTAACCAAACTGTATGAAATCAGTGAAAGTAGTTCTACAACATTTGCAGAGTTGATTCTGCTGAATAAAAATGAACTAAAACTTACAGACCTGTAGTGCAACTAGTCACTGTTGATTAACTTTAAGCTCAGAAATAAGTGTCGGCGTTGTTGATAGCAAGGGATTATGGGAAATGAAATGTCCTTTACACCCGCTTCTCAAATCGAGCAGAAAAGAAGCCATTTGGTTTCTGAGGCGATCGCTTCATGATCTAATGTGATGAGCTAAAATTCAAACATGTTGTTTATTATAAATGCTCAACCATGCTGGCGCTTTCTACGTTTAATTAGCCCAGCGAATCGTACATTCAGCTTCATGCGTTTTAATCAGGCACCATTCGAAATGGAGAGAGAAAGAGTTTGGGGACCTGCTTTACAGCCACTAATCCTACAAAAAAAAGGCCTCAATCCTCACATGATGATAATATCATGAAGATAGATTGAATGATAAAGAAGCCCTGATCTATACGATAAAGATATTAAAATGGGGAGGGAATTCATTCCGTCAGTGTTGTAAAACCTCTCCCTCAATTAGTTCTGGAGGAACGCAGAGGGGAAGCAGCGGCAGGAGCAGCGCTCGTGCGGAAGTGAGCGGGAGCCGCACACGTGGCCCCGAGCTCCCAGCCGTTTGGCTTTATCTCCTCTACACATCTCACTTTCATGTCTGGCTTCCAAACGCTTCACGACGAGCCCCCCCACTCCATCCTCTCACATGCTTGCGTGCAGTCTGCATGTGGCATTTAGGGAAGCGGGACTACACTGAGCGTGCTCACTGCTTTTCTAGGTCGCAAAAAAAGGTCTCCAAGCGTTTAACACTTTGAAGCAGAGATGAGAAATGACACATTTTTATTGTTGTTGTTGTTTTCTGCACATTTTTGTGCCACTCTCAGAACGTCTCTCTGTCTCTAATGCATACACACATGTGCACGCACATACTAAAAATGCAAACAGTGAAATGTAATTTAATCCTCCTGAGCTGCCCTGACGAGGCCCCATGTACACCTGGCATAAAAGGAACAGTTCAGTGAACCATTTATACAAGCTGGCACTTACCCTGGTGGTTGATCATGTCAAAACATGTCCAAATTTTTTTCTTTCTTTAATTCTGGAACTGGAGTTAATAGGCAAACATTACTAACTAACACTGCAAGTCAAGAGTCACCCAAATTGTTCCCATAAATATATCTCTAAAATAGTTTTTTATCTGTGTTGTGTGTTATATCCAAATGTTTTTGGGTTCGGACACAGTTGTTTTGGACACAGTATGAGCTATATAAGCTATAAAAATGAAAAAGCATCAGTCGAACATTGCAGGCAGCCTTTTAAGACAACAGGATCTGTTTTCACATATCGCCTCAGGAGTAGTAGACTTTAATTTTTGTGGGAACGACCATCATAAATGCAGAGTCCCCTCCAGCCCTGGCAAGCCATAGTAAAGCCATTGCAAAAAAAAAAAAAAGTTTTGCTGAGAAGGCTAGAAGTAGTTCCGGGGGTGTATTTATGGAAACGTTTTGGGTTACTATTGATTTCCAAAGTTTTATTTATTAGCATTGTCAGCTTTGTAGCTAGTTCTAGGATTAGGAAGTAAAATTTGGACTCCAAACATTTCTTGGTTAATCGTCTATACACTGTCCACTTGTGGTCAGACTAAAATCTCAGTGATTCTTCCTCATAGGGAGTTTTGCTGTCATTTCATCCTCAGCGATGCTGGGATTCTGGAAAAGCTGCTTTGGGTCAGTTGTGATGGAAATAAAACAGGACAATATAGATAAATTGAAACCACTAATGTATCTATATTAATCTATATAATCTCCATCCAGATTGAAGAAAATTGCAAAATTGCAAAAAAACAATATTCCTTATTCAGAGATACGGCATGCTAAAAATCAGTTCTCTGCTTTAGTGTCCTTCGGACAAAGCAGAAGCTGCTGCTGACTCCCTGTGGTCATTACGGCACTGTAAAAAGTCCTTGGCCATCATTTCACTGTCTGAATTTCCATTCTGGCCCTTTCAAACACGGCGTCCTAAAACCGACCAGAGTGCTGCTGTATAATGAGCACACTAGAGAAGCAGTGAAGTAACTTTATTGAATACTAGGGGTGTTGCTGGCAGGCTGGCTAGAACAGCAGACTCCAGGCTATCAGCCCCAGAAGCGCTACTCTCACCCAGAGTGTCAGGCTGACGCTAAGACTGTGTTGTGTGTATGGGAGTCAATTTAAGTCAAGTCAAATCTAGTAGGTGTTTATTGTCATTTCAGGAATATATATTGTACACGGTGAAATAAAACCACATTCTTTGTGCAAAACAAAGAACAGACACAGAAAAAACACAAACCAGGGCTGGACAGAACTGTAAGGAAGAGTGCAAAAACCACAAGAGCAGCAGAACAATCATTTACAGTGCAGTCGACAGAAAAAATAGCAATACTAGAGTGAATGAAAACAGTATTATGGCATAGTGCATTCAAACAGTAGAGTAGTTATGTGACCAAAAAAATGTAAAGCTACACAGACAAATTTACAGTTAATAATAAATGCAGGGTATTTACAGTGAGTAGTGAGTTTTCCTTATTTATAGCGGAGCGGATTGGTCTGATTATGCAGTGTGTTTGGAAGAAGTAAGTTCAGTTCAGTGTGTGTGTGTGTGTGTGTGTGTGTGTAAAGTATCGTCAGTTATTCAGTTCTGATTTAGGAATCTGATGGCCTGGGGTGAAGACCAAGTCATGAACAAATCAAAAAAATACCACCTACCTACTACCAGCACACTTAACCCCCATGTGTCCTGCTGAGTCGCAGTGGTGTAGCAGCACTCTGGACCTTCTTCTTTAGGAGGTCTTGTGAAAAACTGGTAAAGACAACGTACATCAATATACATTCGGGTTGCTTACTGAAGTGATAAAGTGCAATAGATATGCAGTCAGTTGAGCAATCCATACTCCACTTACAAATATTTTGCTTTGACATTCAGTCTATTAAAACTATATTATACAGTTAGTCTTTTTCAGAAAAGGTTAATGTGCAGTGTGTTATTAACTGCACATTTTGTATGCGTGTAAATGGATACATTAGCATAGATATAATAGAATCATGTCATGTAATGTTGCTGGTGTTTTTAACCTCCATAGTTTCAGTTAACTTCTACAACCCAGTCCAGTGTATTATCCTAGCATTCAACATTTGTATGAAAACTTGTATCTAACTTGATTCTTACTGGACCAGTATGACAAATGTGACCAAAATAGTCAGCCAGTATGGCTAAGCTGCAGTGACACCAGCTAAGCACCAGCATGACAGTCATGATCAACAGGACCAGTATGACCAAGCTAGCCAACTAGCATAATTGGTATGAGGGTGGTGGCCTAGTGAGTAGGATACTTGCCTCTGGACCAAGAAGTCATGGGTTAGAATCCTACCTTTCTATCATACAACCACTGGGTTCCTGAGCAAGATCCTTAACCCCAAGTTGCTCCAGGGAGACTGCCCCCTGTAGTTAAGGAATGGAAGTTGCTTTGGATAAAAGCATTTGCTAAATGTTACCAACCTGGCAGGAATGATCAGCATGACCAGTATTACCAAATTAGCCAGCCAGCATTACAAGCATAACTAAGCTAACAGACCAGTGTGACAGGCATGATCTGTATGACCACCCTGACCAAGATGACTAGCCAAGGGTGTTTTTTGTCTCCTTTTCAGCTTTCCTTAGCAAAAAGTAGTATACTTGAAGTTCATTTTATTAAGTATGCTTGAGTATAAGTATAGCAAGTATACGGAC
>JBBPCY010039812.1:0-12739 GCA_037974405.1 Brachyalestes nurse
GTATGTGTGTGTGGGTGTGTGTGTGTGTGTGTGTGTGTGTGTGTGTGTGTGTGTGTTCTGCAGGCCACACATCTCTGAGTTTCTCCGGGAACAGCTACATAAAGTACCGTATAATAGACAGCGGGAGGAAGGAGGAGATGAAGCTGCAGCTCAGGATCAGAACCCTGCAGAGTAAAGGCATCATCATGTACACACGACCGGAGCCATGCACTGTGCTTAAGGTACCATTCTCTCACACACACATACACACACACACACACATACACACACACACACACACACGCGCGCACACACATACACACATGCACACAGTGCACTGTTTTGAATGTAAATAAGAGAAAGACCAGGGTGGACAATAAAGTTCGAATAATAAGAATAATTATATAATAATAATAATAATAATAATAATAATAAAATGAGTCTATAGTACCTGAGTCCTACCTGTCCGTCTGCTTGATTGACAGATTGAGGAAGGCCGTCTGTGGTTCCAGCTGGAGTGTGATAAAGGTGGTCCTGGGGTGTTGGGCATCTCCAGCTGGCCAATAAATGATGGGAACTGGCATCAGGTGACCCTGGAGCTGGGCGGGAACTTCAGCAGTCTGTCTCTGGATGACAGCTCAGTGCTGCGGCGCCAGGCCCCGCCCAGGTTCCGCCCGCCGGGCTCTGATTGGTCGCTGTATTTCGGTGCGCAGGTGTTGCCGCCAGATGCTCGAGGGCTGACGGAGCGGAAGGGCCCGCGGGTCAGTAACGGCTTCCAGGGCTGCCTGGACTCCGTCAGTCTGAACGATAACGAACTCCCGCTGCAGAACAAACGCAGCCGCTATGCCGAGGTGGTGGGACTCTCCGAGCTCAAACTGGGGTGTGTCCTGTACCCGGATGCCTGCGCCAACCAGCCCTGCCTCAATGGTGCCACCTGTGTCAGCTTGCCCTCAGGAGGTGGGTATCCGCAGAGTTTCTAAACCATCTGTGGTTTTGCTTTACACTTTTCCTGGATACCATTCAGTTTTAACCAGTTGCTGTAATAAAGTACTGAAAAACATCTTATATGTTACTTCTATATAACTTCAAATGCTAATAAAAGTCTAAAATATTAAGAATTTTTTTTAATGTGGTTAGATTGTTGGACAGAGCTATGGATAATTGTAAAATAACAAAAAGATGAGTTTCTAATAACATTATTATACAGAAACAAAGTATCAGTTAAAAAATTCTTGTTTAAAATACATTTGAAGAAACATCAAACAATACCTTTCGGAATATAGCTTATAATGGTTAAATCTATATTCATTGCATCATATATTCACCTATATGCATATTCAGTTTACATTTCCTTTCATTATATAAACTTGTCATCAGTTAAGTTCCTGTATGAGTAATTCAGTTGTAGTAATAAATGGTAACTACATTTACATTTCTTATTAACAGAAAAATTAATTGCATTTAATGTTTCCCCATTTGCTTTAAAGGAAAATGTGATATTGTAAATGATTTTTTTAATTTTTTCAGCAAAATAAGACTACATACAACACGTTTCCATGAAATTCAGATAATCAAAAAACTGAACTGAACTGATGTGGTCTGGAGTGAGGTCTGGAGCACTTTCCACAAACGTTTTCCTCTGTGAGAGATAATTCAAGTAAAATTGCCACATGGCTTTTGTTACTGCCAGTGATTTCACTAGCAGCTTATAAATCATCATAAGCTTATCAATACAACCTGTAAAATTCTGAAAAAACATTATGATAAAATTTAGATTTTAAAGTATCCCAAATAACAATATTAAAATATCCCAAATAACAATATTAAAATATCCCAAATTACAACATTAAAATATCCCAATTTATGACATGAAAATATGCAGAAATATATACTGAATTTACTTACATGCATGCAAAACTGAATGTGATGCAATTCTTTAACATTATTAGGGCTATTGATTGTATTAGTAATTGATTAGTTTTGACAGTCACAGACCTGGGGCCGTATTACAGAAACTTCCTAACTTAAGCATAAAGTTGGGATGGTTTGAGATAGGATTTTTTTCAATTTGGTATTACAGAAGCAAAAAACTAAATTCAGGAATCCTATCTTATCTCAAGTTAGGAATCCTAAATAAGCAATATAACATCGATGATCGGCCTTTATGTCTGTTACCTAGCAACTACCCCAACAGGTAATCCTGCCAAGTAACTGTTACCTGCTGCCACTCAGTCCGGTCTCACGAGTTTTCCTGCAGACATCACAAAATACAGTTTCATCAAAATACGTGCTGCAATTACGATTTAGGGCTTTTTTTCATGCTGGGACAACGCTTCAGTTTTTCATGCTGGGACAACGCTTCAGTTTTTCATGCTAGGACAACGCTTCAGATTTTCATGCTGAGACAACGCTTCAGTTTTTCATGCTAGGACAACGCTTCAGTTTTTCGTGCTGGGACAACGCTTCAGTTTTTCGTGCTGGGACAACGCTTCAGTTTTTCATGCTGGGACAACGCTTCAGTTTTTCATGCTGGGACAACGCTTCAGTTTTTCGTGCTGGGACAACGCTTCAGTTTTTCGTGCTGGGACAACACTTCAGTTTTTCGTGCTGGGACAACGCTTCACTACTCTCTATTTTCGTCAGTATCAGGTGTGACTGGTGACTGAGGGACAGTAGGAGAGAAATAATGAGTTGATTTATTTTCGTATTTGTTTGCAAAGCGGTTAAAACAAGTTGAAATACGGGTGAGACGGGGAAAGTCCCTAAACCTAACCTTAACCTTAAAATATATAGTGAAGCGTTGTCCTAGCATGAAAAAAGCCTTCGTGATCACAGCACGTATTTTGATTGAATTGTATTTCGTGATGGCTACACAAAACCTCGCGAGATCGGGTTGAGCCACTAGTAATGTTACGAGGCTTAACATTGTATTGTCAGAGTATCGTCGGTATTATCTTCAAATTATGGATATTAAACAAGGTCATGCTCTGAACCTTAAGCCAAACGAACTGGCCAATATGGCCAAAAGTACTGGGACAGAGCTGTCATACAAAACTATGTGGATAAAAGTATAGGGGGACACACTCTCTCACACTCACAATCACACACACACACACACTCCGCTTTGAAAATCACCTTTAGCGAAAAACTAAGCACATTTGTTAATTTTCCCACAACCGGGAGAGCCCCGTGCCGACGAGCCAACACGTAGCCTAAATAATCAGCTGGCGACAGTTAGGACAGCGGAAGGGTTCTCCTAAAGTTTGGAGAGTTTATTAAAGATTTTTTGAGTTTAGGATGCTTCTGAAATACACTTTTCTTAATTTAAGTTAGGATAGGAAAATTGACTTAGGAACGGTTGTTCTGTAATGGCCTTTTTCCTAAATAAGATCCTAAACTGCCATTACCATGGTTACCACACAGTTAAGATTTAGATAGGAAGTTCAAGTTAGGAAGTTTCTGTAATATGGCCCCTGGAGTTCATAACAGCAGATATTTAAATTTACTTCAAATATCTAAAGTGTGTAACTGTGCAAACTTTTTTTAATTAATTTTTTTTAGTTGATAAAAGCATTTGGGGCATCCTGCTGGTGTGGGTTTCCTCTGTCACTGATGCACGCAAAATCAATTTTTGTGCTCATGGTGCCCCCTTGTGGGGAATATTATGTTACTACAACCTGCAGAAATGCTGTTTATCAGTTTATCAAATGGCAAATGGCAAAATAAATCACTCAACTTTGCAACTGATGATTTTTAATTTTTACAATTTGCAAACTTGCAACCCGCGCATTTCAGTCATGGCCTGTTCTGGTTATGATATTGTGTCGAAGTATTAATATCTGCATCCCTTGAGTGAATAAGTGTGTGTGCGTGTGTGTATTCTTATGAAGCCCCTCTCCTGAGGACTCCTCTGCACTTCTTACATAATTAATCTGCACTGTAGTCGGTGGATGTGATTAGTCTCTTATTCTGTTGTAATTACTGCACCGCTAAGCCCTGTTCGGTTCATAATTAACAGACCCCGCTTCTTCACTTTGGAACTGTGTGCGTGTGTGTGTGTGTGTGTGTGTGTGTGTGTGTGTGTGTGTTTCTGTCCGGTTCCATTTGTTGACTTCGTACATTTTTGAGTTCAGATTCTACACCTGTAAACTGAGGACCCTTCGACAATCAAGGGCAAAAGCTTACCGTCACTTTTAGTACAAAAAGATACAACATAGTACCAAAAATGTAAATCAGTATCAGATCCCTTTTTGGTGCTAGATGAAACATTTAAAAAGTAACTGTTAAGTAAGATGTATGGGCCAAATTGGGCCAAATTGTGATATGGTTGCACGGCCTCATCCACTCCCAGGCCTGTATACAGGGGGCGTCCTCGAGTTACGACACAGATCCGTTACTATGACTTTGAATTCCTATGAATTTTGATGTATGTCGAAATACACCCTAGCCTAAGTGACTTACCGATCCTAACACAGATGTAAAATCATAATCTAAACCACAGAAAAAGGAAAAGGACAAAAATGAATTAACAGTCCAAAATGGTGTGTGAAGGCTTCTACATACATTCTACATACTCCACCATCCCTCAAAACCAAAGTAGTTCGCCCATGTAGTCCGGAAGTACGACACCGTCGGCTGAAACCCTCACATCTCAGTTTGTAAAAATGTTTATGAGTGTGAGGGTTGTAAATTCGAAACGTCGTATGTTGTAACCTGAGGACCCCCTGTACTGTTATTGCTGAAGATTGCATCTTGTTCGTTTAGACCATTTGCAGTCCTGCCTGGAGCTAAAGCAAATCATTTCAACTGGATGCTAACATGGTAGTAGTTAAAAATCTGAATATGATAAAAAAGAACTAAATACAATCACAGCTATCACATTATTAAGCAAGAAGAGTAGTTTTTAAGCATCAGAAAAAGTTTTTATTTGCGTTGACCTGCATCGTTAATTCCAAGTGTGTTTGCATGTGATTAGTGCGTGTATTGATGCAGCGTCTCTACGCTCTTCTCTCCTCATTAATCTCCTAGTGTGTGCAATTAGTTTCCTACTTTAGCTCGTTTCTGTGCGGCAGGAGACGTGCGGTGCTAATAACTCACCTGAAAGCTGTGATCTCTCCTGATTTGAACCAGAAAATTAAACCACTGTATATACGTCATTCTAACAATATTGTTGTGAAGAACAGCTTCGTAGTTCATTGAGAAATTAAGAACTTCTTTTTTTTATAATTAAAAGCAAACTAAACTTAAAATTATTTTTTTAAACCTCCTTGTAGAGATTGTTGATGAGGTCTCTTTTTATCATTTATTACAGTTCATTTTTATTCTAGTCATAAACTGTCCTTATCTGAATTGGAAAATAATGGAACAAGATTTTTTTTCCAGGTAATTTTGGATGATTCATTATTTTGATTCATTCTTTTGTCAAAAATATAAACAACCAACAAAAATTGAGATAATTTGTCTCTAAGGCAATGGTAATTATATAGCAATGCTATTTTGTAAATCACATATACATACATTTTCTCATTTAGAGAGAGAGAGAGAGAGAGTGAGGGAGAGAGAGGTTGGTCTCTCATCTGTCTTTCTGTCGTGTCCCCTTTCTCCTCTGTATCTCCTTCTTCTCCTCCTGGGAGCATCCCTCTGTTTCTCATCCAGGTTTCTGCCCGAGCTGAGTGTGTGACACACTGCAGCGTTCAGCTGAACACACCACACTGTACTGATCAATCATTCATTCTGTCTCTCTCTCTGTCTCTGTCTCTCTCTGTGTCTCCCTCTCTCTCTCTCTCTCTCTCTGTCTCTCCCTCTCTCCGTCTCTCTCCGTCTCTCTCCGTCTCTCTCCGTCTCTGTCTCTCCCTCTCTCTCCGTCGTTCTCTCTCTCTCTCTATTCTCTCTCTCTCTTCTTTCTCTCCATCTCTACAGCTCTCATTTTCTCTTGTTCTTTTGCTCTTTCTCTCTTGTTTCTGGCTAATGTGACCTCATTGAAAAGGCTGTGTGAGCACTGAAGAGTGTGTGTGTGTGTGTGTGTGTGTGTGTGTGTGTGTGGTTAGTGGTGATAAGAATAATGCCACTGTTTACTCCCTGACATTTTCCACATGATTTCCCTAAGGTGTGTGTGTGTGTGTGGTGTGTGTGTGTGTGAGTGTTTTTGTATTTGTGTGTGTGTATGTGTGTGTGTGTGTGTGTGCGTGTGTGTGTGTGTGTGTGTGTGGTTGTCACTGCGGTTGTTATGATATTCATAAAGCAGATGAAACCCTCCCTTTTCTTGTATTCACTCTCTCTCCTCTCTCTGTCTCTGTGCCTGTCTCTCAGTCAGGCTGATTTTAATGGACAGGGACGTTTTTCTTTGATATTACACACCTATTTTTCCTGAAAGTGGAGATGGGGTGTGAAGTCGAATTCCAGTTTGTAGCAGGTCGGCCGCACCGGCATACAAACTCATGCCCGGTGCTCACAGAGTCACACTGTAATTATGTGTGGATCAACTCGTAGCATCGCTAAGACGAGTAGAGAAAGTGTGTGGATAGAGATTCTACACCTTCACTCCAGACCTTGTCGGTGTGTGTGAGAAGAGGAGGAGATATTTTATACAGAATAATTTAACATTTTATAATTCTTTTTTTTTCAAGTTGGTCTATTGACTTAAGTATAACGTTTTGTTCTTAATATAGTTCAAACATTCTATAATTCTATCATTATTTATTTTCATATAAAATATATATTTCTAAGCAAACTAAATTTGTTAGCAGTTCTAAAGTTCTATGAAAAGAAAACAGAAATGCATTAACATCTTGAAGCTCAGAACTGAATCAACAGCTTGTCAACATGAGTTGGTCAACATGAGTTGGGATTCGTTAATTTACTTTACAAAGTTGAAATTCATGTCATTTTTGTAAGTAAATGAACCAATCAGGTTTGTCAGTTATTTATTTTATGGATGAATACGTTTATATAAACAGGAGAGGCCATGATTATCTGTAGAAAAAGCTAGTAAATAAATCAAATATGCATAAATGCAAAATACACTTCAACTCTCTCTCCTTCTCTCTCTCTCTCTCTCTCTCTCTTCAGGCTTCTCTTGCACTTGCAGTGCTCTGCACACTGGGGGGCGCTGTGAGACCGAGGTCAGTGTGTGTATGCCAAACCCCTGTCAGAATGGTGGTGTGTGTAAACCCATTGGCAACGCCTTCATCTGCAGCTGCAAAAGGGGATACACCGGTATTACGTAAGTACACACACACACACACACACACACACACACACACACTCTCTCTCTCATCACAATACGTGGACCATCTTTTAAAAAAACATTAAGAATCGCTTCGAAAGATCATGTTATTAGCACTGCTTTCATTATTTATTTGTTTGTTTGTTTGTTTGTTAGTTTTTATATGACAGTTATTAAAGAGCCACATAATATTTATTGTCACAAGCGCATGTTTAAGCACTTTTTTAAACAACGACATCATCACGGGGGTAAAAAACAGACATGGCCTAGAGCTGAGGGGTTCCATCGGTTCTCTCGGTTCAGCAGTTTTTAAACTGCAAATCTGCAAAAGCCCTGATTTATTAAAAACACTTTGAAAAGCGAGTTCCTCCCAGACCTGTGACAGGCTGCTCTTTCCTTTTGCTCTCGGTGTCGCTTTCATGATTTTTATCCAGAAGGTGCAGCAATCTGCCAAGGCTCATTTGCATTTCAGAACATTTTTAGGTTGAATAAAGATAAAGAGTGTCTCTGTCTGAATAAGTTAATATCTGACTCCATAAGCAGCACTGCATTCAAATGTTCTGCCCCAAACTTTTGGCAGAAATACTGCATGATTTAACATGAACCCCTTCCTCATGGCTTTCACCTCACTGCTGTATAGTTTGGCACCATTAGAACTCATTTCTAGTCCTAAACTTATTAGCGCATTATTTAATCCTTCGTTCTGGATTTTATTTTAATAGAATTTCCTTATTGATATGGATGATTGATATGGATTAATTCACTTTGGATATGAATTTTATTAGAGTTAGATATTCTACACATTCTACATTTATTAGAATGCTTGATATTAACATGAATGAAGCTAACATTCATGTTCATTTTATTAGAATATTATTTTTATATGAATTTTATTAGGAATCCACTTCAGATATATGTATAAATAAATTTGCAAGCAGTGTTTCCGTACTGTTGAACAGTGCTTGTAAAGCAAATCGTTAGTGTCCTTCACTGCAGTGCTGTCCCTTAACACCAGAGGGCAGCAACATCTGCCATTTTTTTTCACAGAATTCCAGCTCTACCCTCAAAGTTCTCTCTGTCTCTGTCTCTCTCTCTCTGTCTCTCTCTCCCTCTGTCTCTCACCTTCTCTCTTTCACTCTCTCTTTCAATTTCACTGTATTTCACCCTCCTCCCTCCTCTCTCTCTCTCACCCCCTCTCTCCCTCCTTCCTTCCTTCTCTCTCTCTGTCTCTCTCCCTCGCTCTATCACCTTTCACTCTCTGTATCTCACCCCTTCCCTCCCTCCCCACTTTCTCTCCCTCTCTCAACCCTCCCCCTTTTCTCCTTTTCTCTCTCTGTGTCACACTCTCTCTTTCACTCTCCCTTTCACTCTTTAACTGTATCTCACCCATCTCCCTCCTCTCTCTTTCTCTCTTTCTCTCTCTCACCCAGCTCCCTCCTCTCTCTCTCTTTCTCCCTCTCTCCCACCTTCCTTCTCTCTCTGTCTCTCTCCCGCTATCTTTCACCTTTCACTCTCTTATTCACTCCCTGTATCTCGCCCTCCTCCCTCCTCTTTCTCTCTCTCTCTCTCTCTCTCTGGTCAGAAGGAGATTACTCCACTACAGTCTCTGATGGGCTGTGCTAATGCACTTCATTACTAAACTGAGAATCTGTTCTTTTTATTAAGACATTTAACACCCGCTCACAGACACACACACACACACACACACACACACTCAAAACTCAAAACTTTATTTCCGACGATCCAAACTTTCACTTACATTGCATTTAGTCGTCCATCCCCTCTATCTGTGACACGCACACTCTTAGCACAAATTACTTAAAGTACACACTCCCCGCACAGTCATTTGCCTTTGTCTTTGATGTGCTCTAAAGAATAACAATGAAACAGTAAAGGACAGTGAAAAATGAATGCAGCACTTCAAACAAGTCAAGTGTGTGAGTTTACTGTGTGTACACCTCTCTCTCTCTCTCTCTGCAGGTGTGACTCGGATGTGAACGAGTGCGAGAGTGAGCAGTGTGAGAACGGCGGAGTGTGTGTGAACACGTTTGGCTCGTTTTACTGTAACTGCACGCTGGGCTTCGTTGGGCGGTCCTGCTCGGTGCGGCCGGTGCTGGTGCCAGACATGCAGGCGGGACACGCGTACGTGGGCAAGGAAGAGCTGATCGGTATTGCAGTTGTGCTCTTCCTCATCCTCACACTCATCCTCCTCTTCGTCGCCTTCCGCAAAAAGGTAATGTTTCACTGGCGAGCTCCATTAGTACACTGTAGCTGTGGGAACGTCACTAAGCAACACATAGCGGTGGTGGTAGCGATCAGAAAAAAGAAGAAATGTAATAAATCACACACATGCATTAGCCTCACTTAGACCTCACACTGTAGCAAAAACGTCAAACTACTTTTTTCCAATTGCAAGAGATCCACACCTTCAAAGGTGTATCTCTTTAAAGAGACCTTTACAGTTTAATGAGTAGCATCTTTACAGTTTAAAAACATAGCTTTACAATCCAAGGAGCTACAGCTTTACAGTGTAAAGACCCATAGATTTACAGTCCCAGGAGCTACACTTTAACAGTTTAAAGAGCTACACATGTAAAGTTTACAGCTTAACAGCTTCAAGTCTAGACTGAGAGAGCTATACCTTTATAGTTTAATACCGTATATCTCGACAACGAAACACTCAAAAGTAAGAAAGATGTGTGATTCCTGCTTCTGTCTGTGCAGTTCATATATCGAAATGAAATTTCAAAACAGTGTTAAATTTAGAGCGATTGTGATATGTTATTGTTTATTTTTTTATTTTATGATTATGAAGGTGTTCCAGAAGAGCTACTCGAGGAACAACCTGTCTCTGGTGCAGGACCCGGCCACAGCTGCTTTGTTGCACAAGGCCAACGGCGGCCACTTCCCACCCTTACAGTCTGCTGTGGGAGACCCCATTAACCTGTACACTGAAGGGGGCGGCGTCATTGTGGGACCGCCCCAGGTCCCAGTCCGCCCAATGGCATACACCCCTTGTTTCCCTGGTGATGGGAGCCTGGAAAAGAGGGGCACTGGCAGGAGGGGCCCGGAGCTGACAGAGATGAGCACGTTTCACCCTGCGACGGCGTCCATGACGACGGAGTCTCCGCGGATACTGGGCGGGGCCACGCGGAGGGGCGTGGTCGTGTGCAGTGTGGCTCCAAACCTGCCACCATCATCGCCATGCAGATCAGAGTGCGACTCTCTGCGAAAGAGTCCATGGGAAGATGAGGGTGAGAGACAGAGAGAGAGAGTTATTTTTTCGCCTGCAGAAACCATTCAGAGCTGTGATTGGTCAGGAAAGCAGTAAATGCGGTGATGCACGCACAATTGACCAGATTAAGACGTGCAGTATTTCCGACCCAGAGGAATTCCTGACTCCGGCTATGTTTCAGGGTTAATGGCTTTACATCGGTCCGTGTGTTTCTGCTCCCAGGACTCCTAACCTCTAAACTTAACCAGTAACCTTTAAACCCCACTTAACCAGAACCTTTTTAAAGCTCCCACTACATCCAGTGAGAACCGTGATTTATGACTGTAGAGGTAGGCTGAGATTTTTTTCTTTAAAGGACAGCTTCTGTTTTCCAGTATCATCTATGTCCTAACATGCCGCGTCAGTGGCATATCGGCAGTTACCATGGCGATAGGTTTCATATACTGCGAAAACAACAGGGAAATTGCCTAAAACACACCTGTAACATTGTGGGCAGGTGTTTCAGCACATTTAGCCCAGAGTTAATGCTACAGTATAGAGTACAGTGTATGTGCTGTATAAGTGTAGTACAGTGTAAAGTGGCCATTTGTCACGTGAGCACACCACACACCACAGTGATGCCGAAACCACCAAGCCACTGTCCCATTCTGTCAATACACAATGTAAATGTAATTAAGTAATTATGCAATTATGTTTAAATTGTTACATTGTGTAAATTCAACAAGTAGCTAGGCGACAGTAATGACCTCAGGACATTTTCTACTCCATTTCCAGATAGAGATTTTAACAAGTTTACAAATATCTTAAACTACATTAATTTAATGTAATTGATACATTGCAATTTCAAAAAAGTAAATTTTTGAATGGTGATTTTTTAAATTATTGAGTAAACGAATTTCTAAAAAATTACTTAAAGACAGTATATCCAGATTATGAGAAAACAAGTCATTGTTTTCAAATGTTATGAAAATAAGTAAAACAAATTTGAGAAGATAACTCGCACAGAAAGTCCAGATCTTGAGAAAAGAAGTCAGTGTTGTGATGAAAAGTCCTAATTGTGGGGGAAAAAGTTGATATTTTGAGCAAAAGGAGTCAATACTATATTTTGAGATAGAACGTCCACATTTTAAGAAAACTACGTCAATGTTTTGACATAAGTCCAAATTTTGAGAAAAATAAGTCAATATTTTGAAATAGAACATCCAGATTTTAAGAAGATTTTGAAGAAATAGAAATATATTTAGATCATTAAAACATGTTTAGAATATGTTGATATTTATAGTAATATTTAATATTTAAGGCAAATATGAGAAAAAAAAAGTCCTTGCTTTTGTAGCCTCTCAGCAGGGCTCCAAAAATGTAACCAAAACACTACCGGCTGTGCCTAAATTCACAGCGAGGTTCATAGCAGGATGTCAGTCCTGCTGTGGAAAAATGCCCTTAAAATTATTTCCATTTTTTTAATTTAATGTGATTTTCTTTTGTGTGGATACACTCTGGTATAACAGTGTCCATGCAAAAAGTGTATTCCAAGCACACACACGTTTAAAAGTCCATCTTTGTCTTCCGTTTGGCAGGTATTTATCATTAGACTGTACAGTTAAGGGCCCCATCTTTCAGTGTTGATAAATTGAACTGCCCCCCCTCCCCCACATCCCAGCCCCACACTCCACGCCACCCTGGCCCATAAAGATGCCTGTAATTGAATAGAACGTCTGGAAAATGCGACCAGGTGGGCTTATATACCCCAGACAGCGCTCTGTCTAGACTCAAGGTCTAGAGAAAGCGTGTGTTATGTCAGCATCACAATGAGAGACAGAGACGGGCGGGGGGGTTATGGGTTGTAAAGAGGGCAAAAGAAGGAAAAACAAGGGAGAAAACATGACAAAGATAAAAGTAGTGAGGATTAAACCTCTGTGTGTGTGTGTGTGTGTGTGAGCGTGCGTGTGCATTTGCATCATAAAAGAGAGAAAAACAAAAACATTGTGTGTTCAGTGTTTGATCTTTGACCCTTGTGTGTAGGTAAAGTGGACATGCTGGAGGAGGTCACATGTTTCTCGGGCAGCAACAAAGGCAGCAACTCTGAGGTCCAATCACTGAGCTCCTTTCAGTCGGACTCCTGCGATGACAATGGTAAGCTCCGCCCACCAGAGACAGGGACTTGCGTGTTTGTGTGTGTGAGTAAATAGAAAATATGAAAGAATTGTGTGTGTGTGTGTGTGTGTGTGTGTGTGTGTGTGTGTGTATGTGTGTATCTACGAACAAAACTTTTCTATATATATACACTATATATACAACAC
>JBBPCY010039832.1:0-13619 GCA_037974405.1 Brachyalestes nurse
CAAAGACTTGAGACTTGACTTGGACTCGAGCACAAAGACTTGAGACTTGACTTGGACTTGGTAAAAATGACTTGTGACCATCTCTGCTAATCAACTTACACTGGCTGTGTAATGAGCTAATTGAGCATCATGAGCTACATTTAGATTGACAAATTGACAAATTTCCAGTTATTTTGGCGAGAGTAACTTAAAAGTAATGCAATAGTAGTGCAATGCCTTACATTTTAAATACAGTAATATTGTAATGTTATTACTTGACAGTACTTGAAATGACAGTAACAAGTAATAAATAATGCATTACAGCTTTGAAATAACTTGCCCAACACTGCTGGTTACATAAGCTTACATTTACATTCTGTATTGGCAGGTTTAAGTATACACATCCACTTTTTTCAGTTTTTATGTCAAAAAAATGAACAAAACACAACAAATTTCCCCTGTTCGTTTCTGTGGGATAGTTGAAACAAATAATTAGTAGAAAATTACACCATGTTTTTAATCAGTTCACATTATCTACCATCTAGATACATTTCTTTCCCTTTCAAGCTGCTCCCACAGAGCCTGTCTAATTACATCACAGAATTACATAAAATCAGTTTAACTCTTGCAACCATGCAAAGTTTCCAGTGTGTATCTATTTATAGCTTTACTATTTGACTATATTGTGCTTCTTAATCAATTCATCTGAAAAATGATTAAACTTGAAAAAATGTCCTATTGTCGCTTCCCCAGTCAGCCCCAGTGTGGCTTCATCCCTGGGCTTGGCAGGGACAGGGATGACACTATTATAGACCTTTTTCACAACTTCTGTATTTTTGATCTTCCGCTGGTATAGAAAAGTGGCGCAAGCAGCGATCTCTTGTTCTTGTAGCGTACCGGAATTTTACAGGGACCCTCAACTACCCCAGACCTATGGAATGTGTCCGCGGAGAACCGGCTCTACGGTCCCGTGCACACGGACTTTCCGAGCGGCATAGCTCCACGGGGAAAGCACCGATCCCCGTCAAACTTCACTGTTAGGGCTCCATGAGACTTTTCCAACGAGCCCTCGTTCTCTAATTTGTTAGAGAAGTTGTGTACACACTCTGCTCCATTTTCTCTGATCCCGGGTTTTCTAATGCATTGACACTTAACCGAAACTAAGTTTACTCTATGATTATATATTTCCGGTTCTCGTGAAAAAGGTCTATTATTATCAGGTGTTTTGAGTTGTTTCTGTTTTAAAAGCCTACTTTCTATTTGATTCCTTTGTCTGTTCTCCATCACCCTATCCTCGGTTTGGTGTTCATTCAGGTTCCTTTGTGTTTGCCTTTTCAGCCATCGTGCCTCTTTATTTTGTATTTGAAAATAAAAGACAAAGAAAAGAGATGCAAGTCTGCGTTTGTGCCTCCTGCCTGGGCGAACCCAGCCCAAACGTGACACCTATAAAAAGATTTTTAATTGTGAACCAATTTGGAACGTATAGCCTCAAATTCTGCCTTGAACAATTAACAATAATATACACTCTAATAAATTAATCTGTCAATTTATTAACCTGAAACTACGGAGGCAAAGTGATTTAACCTGAAGTAAACTAGTATTAATATTATACAGGGTTAATATTCCAGTTTAAATCAATATTAACATGCAATTTAGAACCTAATGGGACAAACCTCAGTATATTATAACTACAAACTAGCTGGCACAGCTCTGAAATGAAATTTTGAATGGCTATATTAATGAACTATATTGAAAAAAAAATCTTGATGGAAATAGATCTTGATGGAAATGGACAGGCCTTAAGTATCTTGTCATGAAATGACTCTCTGAAATGACGTCTCAAAGCCCAGAGAAGCTCAGTCTTCCATTCACATGTATTTGCTGACACCTTGAAGGATAGCAGAGAACAAAGAATCTCCTGAAATATATGCCAAATGCTGCTCCGCATTCAACTGCTAAGTTAAACAATGTATGCCAAATAATGGTCTCCTATAAAAGGGCAGATTACATGGGCAGTGCAAAATTGCAGCTCCTAAACGACAAACAGAACCAAATTACCATGCAGTGCACACTTCTGGATGACACACAATCTGTGGCTCTGCTTGGATACGTTTATGCGTGACATTTGTCATTGCTCATAAATGTAAGGATAGTTTCACATTGGCCAATTGCTTTGTCTCTTTGCCTCCTTGGTAACAGGGTTGAACACTACACACACTTGCACAGACACACAATGAGCCTGTGTGTGTACTGTTTGTTGGGTAAACAGGAAAGAGTTGTAGAACAGACTGAGCTAACAAACACATTAGTGTTAGCCAGATTCTCTCTCTCTCTTGCTCTCTCTCTGTCTCACATACACACGCACACTTTTGTATGACTTCTTTCAAGTAAAAAATTACATAGAATACAAGTATGTCAAAATTTGGACTAAAATGTTAATTCAATCTCAAAAGTTATTTGACAGTAACAATTTGAAGCAACTGCTTTGAAGCGCACACAGAATTTCACATCTCATCAAGAGTAAAACAATTTGACAAGCATTATGAAAATACAACATGCATATATACATGGAAGCATTCGTGTATATACAAAAAATAGCATTTAAAAGTTTATAATCCCCAGTGAATGTTTTTGGTTTATTTAAACAATCTAATTGAGACTACAGAAGGTAGAATGGTCTACAGCTGTAATCATTTATTCTGCTCTTCTTAAGTTTTATTATTATTATTCATAGTGCATATACAGTCACACTATTGTTCTTAACTTTTATTTATATTATTACACTACTATTCTTAAGTTTTGTTATTAGTTTAATTCCACCCATTTTTGGTGCTGCTTAATTATGTATGTTTGGGGATTCAAATAAAAGAGAAATGTTCTGAAGGGCAACACCATAGCAACAGCACAATCAAACTTTCTCACAGAAATGCATATTCTGATTAGTATTATTCTTATTAAAGGTAAATTTTGAGGATGCTTCTCTCCTGACAGTTTGAAAAATTAGCATGCGGAAAAAAAACACTCCTAGCAGCATACATTGACTTTAAGACATTAAAGTTAGGGCAGTTGGTGGCCTAGTGGTAGGGAGCTGGCCCTGTGATCAGAAGGTTGAGAATTTGAATCCCAGGGCTGCTAGTGGCACCTCTGATGTACCCTTGAGCAAGGTTCTGTCCCAACACAATGCTCCCTGGGTGCTGTGTTCTTTGCTGCCCGCTGTTTCACATGGGTTAAATGCAGAGAAAGAATTTTCACACTGTGCTGTGATGTGTTCACGTATGACAAATGGTCACTTCACTAAAACTCAGGTCAGTTATAAAAAGAAATCTTACTGTTTTCTGTGGTTAAATTTAAAATGATCCCACGCCCCCAGACATCCGCCTCTAAAAATTCCCTCACTGAAAGTTAAAGTTGGAGGTGCCTGAATTTAATCTTGCACCATTAACAACCACCTAGCAACAAACACAGTTACTGTAGCAACCATGCAATCATCCTTTGCCGCCATACAATTTTTTTCATTATTGATTCCAAACCACTGAATGCTAGTGTACTTAAATGCACACACACTTCTGAGAGCACAGTTCAGCTGGGTTGGACCACCATGAGTATTTAATGTAATACAGTCCTCAGAGAACTTGCTAACTGATCCTTTCTTTTGCTCTCAGATTTTCCAGTCACTCCCTAATGTTTCTACTTTTCTTTGTGTTTTAGGGAAAAAAAAACACATTCCTGCTCGTTCCACACCTTTATAAAAAAAACTTCATAAACAAAATGTACAGTGAACAAAATGACAATGTACATTGGCAGTGTCACAAACTACATGCATAAAATTTTACTTGATAGAAGTTGCAGTGAGTAAACGTACACTGAGGTCAATCGTAGATGCTTAGAAGAATTGTTTTGGTTTAAGAACTGTACAAAATTTGTGCAAAAGATTGTAAATCCATTTCAAAAGACTGAACATTTTTATTAATATTGCACTCAGTGTAATGTAAGGCTTGTTTTATACACAGTGGTAACAGCACCATAAATACTGTTCTGGTATTAGTTTTCCTTAAGGATCCACCTGTAAAGGCAAGGCAATAAAGAATGTATAATGCTGGATGGATTAAATGAAAAATAAAAGATGACTTTTCCAATATTTAATGGACTGACAGTAATCATTCCCATTGAATTAATTATGACAGGATAATATACATAAGAATGATCAACACTTTAAACAAGCAAACATGAGTACCTGGTTAATTGGGAGTGTTTAACCTGGGTTGTAAAATTGTAAAATGAGACAATCTCAAATCAATACAAGTTGACATTAAGATAAACCTTTATTAGTCCCACAAGTGGGAAATTAAACACTGACCTTACTTAAACAGTAAAAAAGTACAATTCTTTATTACAAATGCCTATCCACAACTAATAAACAATGGAGGATTTCCCAAATACGTACTCAGGTTTATAGGAAGAAAAATGTTTTACATAGTGTCTAAAGGTAAATACAGTTTTGAAGAAATCCAAAACTGGATTTAAAGTTATCTTAATCCTAGGCAAAAAAAACTAATTATAATACAACAGACTGACATTTAGGGGTTGTCATGACTGCCTAATTAAGCTTGATGACAGTTGTCAAAAAAGATTAAATGTGACCTTATTTATTTGTCTGCATGAAGATAATTCCTATTTTTAATATAATAGACACAAGTATTTATGTTGTTGTCAGAACAAATCCCCCATTTTGTCTGATAGTGGAAACTAGGCTATTTAATTAATAATCTTTTAAGTGTTGATTCATGTGGATTAAAAAAAACTTGTCATACACAAGGACGTTGTTCATAAGTCTACATTCCACTAACTCAATAAAGCAAAGAGGTCTACTCTACATTTAAAATGAATTTGTATTGTGCTCAGTTCTCCTGCCTCATCCAGACACTCCAAAGTCTACAAACAACGAGTGTCCAAACAGCAAGAATTTTGTGCAAACTGTAAACTGGACTGAACACACATGAAAGTACAGTTTATCATGTACTTGACTTTTTCCTTGCTTTATGTTATGAATCAAATCCTGTTCCTACAAGTCTAATGCATAGCTCTTCACACATAGCTCAAGTGCTATATATTTATAATAATTTCATCTTTCTTGGGGAGAATTTATGATGTTGATGTGCCATGCTATAGTGATGTCATCTATTTATTAGAATCCACATGACAACTGTATCCCAGGAGTATCTCAGGAGTTGAGGGTATAGATGTTAGAAACGTTCCAGAACTTTTTCTTTCAAACATGCTGGAAACAAGCTGTCAACCTGTATTTCAGAGCTTTAATGACTGTTTAACTCTTAGATACTTTTTAATATTCACATAGTGGTCCCTTTTACCCTGAAGTGCTAACATAAAAAACCAACAAAAAAACAAAATGTTGAGAGCGTTTCTATCATTATGGTAATATTGCTTACAATGAACTTATAGCAATATTATATATCTGGGGAGAGCTAGTTGGAGTAATTTTGTCTGGGGTGTGCTTTTGAAGGTATTTGATATTTTCTAAAGCTAAAGCTTAACCTGCTTGCTCTCTTGCAAGAGATGTTTATTTTTACTGCACGTAAATGGCTCTCTGCACAAACTGACAAGATATATAAGGCAGCATGTGAACAGTCAGTTCTTGAAGTTGATGTGTTGGAAGCAGGAAAAATAGGAAAGTGTAAGAATGAGTGAATCTGACAAAGGATAACTGCCAATGACTAGATGACTGGGTCAGAGCATCACCAAAACGGACGGTCTTGTGGCGTATACTCAGTATGCATGACTTACGAAAAATAGCAAGGACACCCCACCATGCAACTCAGGGTATACGCGAAGTGCACAACTGCGTAGGGCCCCGACCTTGACGGGGGCCCCTGCGCGGAACCCCGTCAGCACCCACCCCCCCCCTGGGAACAACTGCAAGAGTGGCCCAGGCACAGAATCCCCTTGTGCTTGGTCAAGCTATTCCTTAAAAAAATAAGAACAAAAGGTTGTTAGACTGTGTTTGACATATCCTCACACCAACTAGAAAAACTAACATATTTATAGCACGTTTTTTATAATATTCCTTCATCGCAGTCTTCTGAAACCTTTGCAACTGTCAAGTTTGATCATTTTCATTATTTTTGATGATTAATCTGAGCACATAATGATATTTTCTACAGAATCCATCAGAATGTAACTTATGATCAGATTTTCAAGGTATCTTCAGGGATTCTCCATTAATCACTGCACCCTACTGGTGACCTTCTTAATCCAGGGCAGGAAGGCGGAGACTTTGGCATAAACACCTGGAGCATCCTGTAGTCGACATGAGTGACCCCAGGATGTGACACCGTACAAGATCCAGTTACCACTAGCCTGTTCGCAAACTAGTGGGCCCCCACTGTCGCCACGGCAACTGTCCACGCGGCGCTC
The DNA here is from genome assembly GCA_037974405.1 of Brachyalestes nurse. Lineage (NCBI taxonomy): Eukaryota > Metazoa > Chordata > Actinopteri > Characiformes > Alestidae > Brachyalestes > Brachyalestes nurse. Next base: position 6,412 of record JBBPCY010039832.1, read on the forward strand.
ATCCAAGGCTGTGCCGGCACACAGCATGCGGCTGGTGAACTGACCAAAGTAGCGACGCTCACACTGGCGTTTGCTCAACACAGTGATGGACGCCTGCTGTAGGGTTTTGGAGTATGCTCGTCCTGTGAGTGAGAGAGAGAGGGAGAGAGAGAGAGAGTTGTCAACAACAACTTGCCTAAAAACATTTCAGCGTGTCAAGTAACATTTGTGCCACAACTCCCATGTTCACTCTAGCTACTTCCAAAATTTCCTACGGTTTTACTTCACTTTCCCTTGATATTCTCTGTGGCTGCTTGTTTTATCAAGATGAAATCAGGACGTTTTCACACATAACATTACTCAAAGAAATTAGAAACAGTCAATAATGAATTAGTAGTCAGTAACGAAGTAAATTAATTCATAGGAAGTAACCACCCTTTTTCACCACAGGTACAGTTTCAGGATTTCTAAAATGTTATGTTATTTTCCAACAAAGGGATCAGACTGATCTTTGGTTCTTACTCCAGGGACCATATTAAAGAAACATTTTCCACTCAATTTGACAAAAGTTTGAGAACACTTTGGGTGGAAAGTCAACAACACTATCTCCTCACCATTGAAATGATAATTAAGAATTAAAACTTTGACAGCTAAATTTCTTAGTATGTCCAATGTTAAGAAACAATCAAAACAGCCAAATAGTTGATAAGAAAAAAAAACAACAAATAATGTGATGTGCCAAAAATGAGACTGTCAAGAGAAAGTGAAGTGAAACTGCAGGAAATCTTGGAGGTAGCTAGAGTGGATGTTTCAGTTCTTTGAACCTAGACAGAAACAATGCTTATTATTCTTAAAGGGTTGAACAGAGGTAAAGCTGACCAGTACAAAGGGCAAAGGTTGATGCACAACATCCGTTACCACTAAAATACGATCACTTGCCAAATTAACATTTTCTTTGGTTTTCAGAAAGTTCACTTCGTACAATGGAGTTAAAACAACAAACAACATTAATTCAATCCTTCTGACCTTTTTAAACAGTCCAAAAAGACCTGAAGTAAGACCAAAAGAACACAAAGAGAGCACTGCGGCACATGATCTTTAGATGGTTTATGTATACATTATCATTCCACAGAAAAATTCCTATCCACTTGGCTCATGTTAGGTTAGTGTGTGTGCAAGAACCATGTCTAAGATGGTTCGCTACTGTGGTGTTTTTCTTTCTCTTGTTCACATAGCAGACAGCTGGTCAGATGTAGATTCAGTCACAGTTCATATGCATATGTGTGTGAGCAGAGATGAATCCAGCTGCCAGTGGTAACGTGCGTGTCTGTTAAAAAATTTCACAAGAACAAGCCAGTCTGTTCAGTCATGCAGCAACACTAAATCTCATTTTTATTTTATGTGCTATATGCTCTGTGGCGATTTGAAAAACAAGTTAAATGCATAAAATCAGGCCCATGAACAGACAATTTGCAGGAACTCAAGAAGAACGAGCAACATAAATCTGAGTTAAACATTTTTTAATATTACAGCATATTAGAAACATCTGTCATGTTTCAGAGGAAACCAAAGTGTTGAATTTTCCCCAAGGAGGCCAAACCCTTTGGCTACCACCCTAAATTCAATATAAAGACTATTCAACATCTCAGACTCTCCATCGCAGTCTCTCCAGGTTAGAGTGATCAGTAAGCAGGATAACCCAGTGTTTTATGTTCAGTAATATCTATTTTTCTATGGTGAGCGATATTGATATAAATTATTTGAGAGGGTCGGATTTTGGTAATGAAGAGATATAATTTAGCAGTGCTACTCACAGGACTTCCAAAGCCCATGCTTTTTAGTGAAGCAAAAATACCATTAGACTGATAACCGGTAAAATGAGGATGCCGCTTAAAAATTATATTCACCTATGAACATTCTGGCATAATCATATACAATGATGCCATGAAATATGCCTATGGGAGTATGTGTAAAACTGATTTTGAAACTGTTTGTCTCAGCAGACTCACAGCTAGACACACATGAGATCACCAGGTCACTCCATATTCCCAAAGGACAATACACACACAGTCACCTCATCAAAGACTCTCATTAATCAGGAGAGCATTTAGGATTTGTCACTCACAGTCTCTTTCTCACACACAAACACAACCTTTCTAAGTTTAAATACTAATATTGAAAGAATTTTAAAACAATTGGGTAATAACAGCCATTGTTGCTTAAACAAAGCTGTTTAAAAGAGTCCAATCTACAAGCCTAATTCTGCAAATAATCTCGACTTAATGCTTCAACGTGTTTAGTTTTGGCATGTGTGTCAAATGATTATTTCATACTCAGTAAATAAGTCTAAAATGTGTTTGTTTTTTTCAGCCTGATTTGATGATGTTTTCATTTTGCCTAAACACAGATGTTTGATGATGAAAACTGAAAAAACACATGTAGAGCCCAACATGTGAAGGCAGTTAAACGTTGATACTCAACTGCTTATTTAGCTCTAGATTTGAAAATAAATGACTTCATAACTGCATCATAATATTTTAACAATGGTTAGATTTATCTTTAACAGATTTAAGATAAATACAAACCATTAAGAGACCAATGTACCTGACTTTCTTCTTAGTTTACTCCATCAATATGGTTTCTAATGTTGTTTTGCAGTTTTGTTAGTTTTTGTTCATTTGCTGTTCTCAGCCATAACATTAAAACAACAGCTAGGTAAAGTGTATAACACTGATTATCTCGTACAATGACAACTGTTGATGGGAGGGATAAATCAAGTGGAAAGAAAACAGTAAGTTCTCGAGGTTGATGTTTTGGAAGCAGGAAAAATTGCTGGGGTCCCTTGCCTGGTCTTCGACTGGTTCAGCTGCTGTGGACTATCCACACGTTCCTATTCCCCCATCCAAGAGCAACTGCTGTTCAAAAGCTCAGGCGGAAGCTGTTGTTTCTATTGCTGTGGACTAGAGACTTTCAAACTACTACTCACTCAAATTCCCACAAAACTACCTCTCCTGACTCAAAACTATGCCTACTGCAAATAGACTGTTAAGCAGTGATTAAGTCTGTTCACAGTCTTCTATTGTTAGATATCTTGATAGAGACTCTCTTTCTCACTCTTTGGATCAACCAGAGGAAGATGGGTTCCACTTTTGAGTCTTGGTCTTCTTCCTCCAGCTCAAGAAGACCTACACAAAGTAGGGGAGGGGGAAAACATACTGGACTGTGTTTACACAAACATCGCAGGTGAGTACTGCGATGAGCCCTGTCCTCATCTCAGATACTCAGACCACATCTATTACGCTATTCCCAGCATACAAACTGCTTGTCAGATGTGCAATGCCTATTCAAAAGCAGACATAGACCTGGCCCCCAGGACCCATCTCTGCTCTTCAGAACTGCTATGCGTGCTGTTACATGTTTATTGAGGCTGCAACCAATGACAACTCTACCAGCGCCAGTTGACAGGCAACATCAGCAAGTGCACTGATGACATTACCGCCTCCAAAACCATTTCCACATGCCCCAAACAGAAGCTGTGGCAGAGGTGCGCATGATGCTGAGAACCAAAAACACCATCTTCAGATCAAATAATAAAGCTGCCTTGAGAACAGCAAGGGCCAACATGTCCCAAGCCAGCAGAGCAGTGAGGCGCACACATGGTCAGAATATCCACAGCCACTTCCAGGACACTGGGGGCATAAAGTGCATGTGGCAGGGCCTCCCTTGATTCACTGATTCACTTCGCACAGTTTGAAGTGCAAAATGACAGGGCGATGAGGAACCCCTTCCCCCAACAGCCAGGAGCTCTGTCTGACCATGGCAAACTCTGCTTAGAGTCAACCCACAGAAGGCTGCTGGATCAGATAACATTCCTGGCAGATGTTCTCACCCACATCTTCAGTATCTCTTCAGCACCACAGTCACTCGTACATGCTTCAAAGCCATCATCATCATCCCCAGTCATCAGTGTCCTGCCTCAATGACTACAGTCCCATTTCATCTATCATCGTAAGGTGTTAGTCATGAGATCACAACCACCCCCTCACTGGATCCCCTGCAGTCTGTGTCCCAACTGCTCAACGAAAGATGCCAACACCACCGTCCTTTACCTGGCCCTCACTCACCTGGACAATAATGACATTTTTGTTAGAATGCTGTTCATTGACTTCATTTCAGCATACAATGCCTTCATTCCTTAGCATCTGTTCGGGAAGCAGGGCCTGAACACCTCCCTCTGCAACTGGATCCCGGACTTCCTGACTAGAAGATCTCAGTCAGTCAAGCATAGGGGCCCTCGAGGGCTGTGTACTCAGTCATCTGCTGTTCACACTGCTGACTATGCAGCAATGCACAGCTCAAACCACATCATCAAGTTTGCTGATGACACATCATCAAGTTTGCTGATGACGCAGGTTTGAATAGTGGGAACGACAAGTTGGTGAACAGAGAGGAGGTGCAAAGCCAACCACCTGTCTCTGAATGTGGATAAAACAATGGTTGTTGACTTCAGGAGGGCACAAGTTGATCTGAACATCAACCTCATGTGGAAAAGAAAGCCCTGCAGTGTCGTTACCCCCTGCAGAGACTTAGGAGAGCACACACCCCACCCCCAGACGGAGGATACACACTCAAATTACGGTGTTAAATTTCATTGTCAAACTGTCTCTCTAGTACAGTGATCCATACACTTTTACCATTGTCAGTCTGGTTTAATACGGTCACATAGTGCTATGAAGAGTAGGTACAACTTCTGGATCAGCCTGGAAAAACCTTTGCTCATGTTTCGATTCAATTCAATATTCTTCCTGTATTTAAATGAGACAGATAATGATAAATGCATTTACTTTATCTATTAATTAGCAGATTAATAGTAGAGGCGGGAGGTAGGTGTAGTATAATACTGGGTGTGGTTCATGATTGATGCTGGCAGTTTTTGGTGTTCAAACATTATATTAAACAGAATGTCTGTTCTCCATGATGCACAGGGTAATCACAATGTTTCTATGCACTGATATATTCATACTGAGAGTTGCTGCATGTACAGAGTAATGTTAATGTGTGTGTACATACTTTACTGTAAATCTGACCTGTGTCTCCCCAGCCAGTGATGAAGCAGTTGGCTGAGCCTTTGGGCACTCTCTCTCTCCGTCTGGGTAAACACACAGGAAGGACAGAGCGACTCTGGAGCACACATCCATTGTCCCCATGAACTCCAGAGCTTCTGTGTTGTGCAATACGCACCAGTGCCAGATCATAGTCATTGCTATGGGGGTGGTAGAGAGGGTGTAGAACGATTCTGTCCACAGCATACTCTTCCTCATTTTCTTCAGGAACCAGTGTGTGGTAGTCTCCAACCCGCACCTTATATATCCTGGTATTGTTACCATATCTGAGAGAAACAAAGAAATGGAAAAGTGCAAGAGTAACTTAGTTTCCCATAATCCGAAGCACCTGTCTGCTTCAACTATTGTGTATGTAAAAAAGAGAAAAGGTAAAAAAGAGTAAAACCTGAGACGCTCTATACAACAAACACGTATACTAGAACCACACCTTTATACTTTGAATCATTCACAGGCCACTTTTTGAGGTCCATCTAAATTGTAGGCAGTGATGTAGCCTAGTACGAAGTAGTGGTTTATATTGTAACCAGCGTCTTTAAACAACACAAATGCATAAACAACTATGGGTACAACAGAATGCTATCCACATGTAATATGTTTAGCCAAGAAAGAACATAAAAAGTTATAGTCACACATTAACACACACCACAGCACACAGTGTGAACAATGTGAAATTCTTTCTCTGCTGTCACGTTTCGATGCCCATTCCATGACCTTTGGTTGTGCAAAGAACCCCCAAGAGCCTTGGTTTCCATGCATGATCTTTTATTTTCTCAACTTCAAAACAAAAGGGTGTGAGAACCCAAAACAAAACAAGATATGTTTTCTTAGTATCAAAACAGGCTTAAAGCGAGGTTGGTCACCAAGGTCGGTCCAAACTGAACTTAAATACCATAAAACCCCAAACCAAGACCCAATAACAAAACACAATCACTTAACTTAAACTAAACCCTGCTGAACATAACTCATTTCTTCATAATAAAAAGTCCCAACTCAAAATACACAAACCCCAAAACAAAAACACCCAGCGAACCCTGCTGGCTGTTAGGGGGGGCTTAACAGTACCCCCCCCTCAAGGAGTGTACCCCCGGGGCTCCAGAACCACCAACAAGGCTGAGCAGGGGACGGAGGAGGCAAAGGGAGACGTCCCCTGCGCTCCACCTGGCCTTCTCCCAGACCCACAGCCCGGGTGGACCTCTTGGGACTCTCCCCTTGTGAGCTCCATACTGTCCATAGGGGTGGAGCCCCCCTTGAGCCCCTTACCGTCCTTAGGGGTGGAGCCCCTCTTAAGCCCCTTTCCGTCCTTAGGGGCGGAGCCCCTCTTAAGCCCCTTACTGTCCATGGGGGCGGAGCCCCTCATGAGCCCCTTACCATCCATGGGGATGGGGCCTATTACCGGGAGCCCCTCCGCTGGGAGCTCAGCAATGTCCCTGGAACCTCTCAGGAACCTGGCCATGTGCTTAGGGGCGAAGGGCCTTCTCTGGGGCCTGGCCATGTGCTTGGGTGCGGAGCCCCCTCTCTGCAGCCCGGCAATGTGCTTGGGGGCGGAGCCCCTTCTCTGGGGCCTGGCCATGTCGTTTCTGGGGTTGGAGCCCTTCCCTGAGGGGTCTGTCCAGGTCCCGGAGTTCCCTCGTGCCAGAGAGCTCCCCCGGAACTGACTAAGACCCCAGTACCGCCCCCAAAAAAATTCAGCCGGAGACCTTCCTCCCCTGTTGGGCCACTAAGCCCCTGGCTAGGCCCATTTAGCCCCTCTGCGGCTATACTCTCCCCACCTCGTTCCTCTATGGCTAACAGCCCCCTTACTGGGGTTAGCGGCTCGGCTAAACCCCCAGAAATATGTTTTATGAACCCCAGAAGGTCTGCTCCTACCCTTTTAACTACGTGAGGTACGGTGGGTTTTATTGGCTCCACCAGAGTGTTTATTAACTTCCCCAACGGGCCAAGGAGATCCACAGGCTCAACCCGACCATCCCTAACCCTGCTAAGCTACCCCGAGCTAAGCTACCTGGGGCTGGTGTAGGAGGTGCCGGGGGGCTGGTGTAGGAGGCTCCCTTTTGGGTGGAATACTTCTCCAGGGAGACGGGACGGGTGCAGTAGTTGGGTCCTGGC
>JBBPCY010039852.1:0-13618 GCA_037974405.1 Brachyalestes nurse
ATACCACTGTTTCTTCAAAAACACTCAGCATATGATTATTATATGCTAATTATACCAACTATCATGCAATATATAACCAACTTCATCACAAAATCTGTACGTGCGGGAAAAACTAAGCACACATTTGAAATCAGCATGAAAAACACCACAAAACCCACATAAACCTGCACAAAGCGAGCTCCATAAATACATGGCTGGATGATTTCAGTGTGAAGGAACTTTGACCTGACCTGAACCCCATCCAGCACCTTTGGGATGAACTGGAACGGAGATTGTGATCCAGGCCTTCTCATCCAACATCACTGTCTGACCTCATAAATGCTCTACAGAATGGACACAAATTCCTGCAGAAACAATCCAAAATCTTGTGGAAAGCCTTCCAAGAAGAATGAAAGATGTTATGGCTGCAAAGGGGGAACAATTCCATGTTAAAGTCTTTCTATTTGAATTTAATGTCATGTCATTAAAGTCCCCATTGGTGTAATGGTCAGGGGTCCCAATACTTTTGTCCATATAGTGTATTTAATATAACTGCCATGAATACACCAGTTAGATCTGATGGCCCAGTTTGACTGGTTGAGAAGTGACCTACTCGTGTTGGACTGGTAAAGAAGCGACCTACTAGAAGTAAAGGGCCTAGTCCAAACCCTGAAAATCAGGTCTGCCCCAATGCTTTTGTCCAAATTGTGCACATTTTTCCAGCAGTAGGTGGCACCAGTGAAATGCTCTGCTCCCTTTTTCTTTTTTTGTTCAGATTTCCTCCGGTGCCGGTTTGAGAAACACGCTGCTATCAAACTCTGCACCAGTTCAGCAAAACGCACAGTGAACCGAGCTGTGAAAACGAAACAAAAATGCCTTTCCAGTATCCAACCGTGTACCGTGACGAGGCCGTGGTGAGTGTTGTTAAATGTTTCTCGCCGGGAGAGGGAGGCTAACGCTACCGTTTGTTTGGACCGAGTGGATGCTACGTTAGCTTCGCCTCATAGAGAATGAATGGAGGGATGCTAACATTACCATTAGCTTCGCCTCGTTGAGAATGAATGGAAGTATGCTAATGTTAGTGTAGGCTCCACCTAATAGAGGATTAAAAGGGGGTGCTAGCATTTGCTTCACCCAACAGAGAAGAAAGAACGTTAGCATTATCTCCGACTCACAGAGAATTAATAGAGAGATGCTAAAGATAGCATTAGCGTCGCCTCATAGAGAAAGAATGGAGGGATGCTAGCATTAGCATTAGTTTCGCTTCATAGAGAATGAATAGAGGGATTCTAGCATTACCCTTAGCGCTTCTTTGTTTTTGTTAAAGACTAAGTGGAGTTTATTGTAATGGTTCCTTTTCAGCACGAATTGCTGCTTTAAAAATAAAGCTAACGTTACACTTTGGTGGAACATATGTGACCGGTCTTAATTAGAAGAGGAGTGACAACGGGCATCCCTGGGGTGGTTTAAGTTACCAAAATAATCATATTGAACAGAACATTAATACTTAGTTAATTACTAATGTGATTAAAAAGGTCAGATCAGTTTATCTTAGTTTTTGTTGTTTGATTCGTCAGATTCTCATTGGTTCACCTTAAGTAGTGCTGTGTTTATAGATTAATAACGTTTACAAACTCGACTTACTTGACACTTTAGCTGAAGGTGTTGCATTTAAGAAACTCACCTGGTCTGAAAAAATGTTCATGATTTGAAATCTGTTGTGTGTGTGTGTGTCAGGTGGATGAATACCATGGCCAGAAGATTCCTGACCCCTACAGCTGGCTGGAGGACCCGGACAGTGAGAAGACTCAGGTATAGTCTGTCTGGTTATAACCTTTATGCTGCCCGCAGTTGGAATCAGCTTCCAGAAGAGATCAAGTGTGCTAAGACATTAGCCACATTTAAATCTAGACTCAAAACTCATCTGTTTAGCTGTGCATTTACTGGAAGAGCACTGTGCTGCGTCCGAACTGATTTCATTCTGTTTTTAACTGTCTTAAACTTATTTTAAATACATTTTAAAATCATTTTTAAATCATTATATCGATCAGTTTTTACATTAACATTTTTGTTGTTTTATTGTTTTTTTATGATTATTCTACTTTCTTTTTCGTGGTTATTGTTTTTATGATTATTCTACTTCCTTTTATGTAAAGCACTTTGAATTACCCCTGTGTATGAAATGTGCTATATAAATAAACTTGCCTTGCCTTGCCTTGCCTAAGCTAAAAGCAAAGCAGGTGCACAAGAGTGTAAGAAAATTGATCGTTTTGATACATGGAACCTGTGGCTTCTGTGGCTGTCTGCTTAGCAAACAAGGTGAGACATTAGTGTCTTAATGAAAGGTGAGGGATAGTGACTGAAATAGTAACTTTTTTAATGTGCACTTCAGTGCTCTCCTGTGATCCCTTTGACCACTCTCTGCTCTCCCTTTCTGTTTTTTGGCACCAAAGGAGATTGAATTACATTAAGTGCTTGTCTGGCTGTATGTTGTCTAGTGCAGGATGATTTTCTATGTTGTGATGTGCTTACTCTCATTTCCAGTCTCTCTCTCTCTGTCTGTCTTTCTTTCTCTCTCTCTCTCTCTCTCTCTCTCCCTCTCCCTCCCTCCGTCTCTCTCTCTCTCTCTCTCTCTCTCTCTCTCTCTCTCTCTTTGTGCCAGCCTGTTGGGTACAGGCTGAGAGGGCCAGCAGGTGAAGAACATGCCTATGTTAAGGACTGTTTTTGGCACACCTGCATGAAATATTATGTAAATGATGCTCTGTGGGGCATGAGATTTCATACACTGACCCTCAGATGGTCTGTGCACCATCTGATATTTACAGATTCAAGGTGACCACAACTGTGCCTGTTTTTATCAATCCAACAGAAAGCGAACTACTGTTCATGTGGATCTAGATAGTCAACATTAGCATACAACTGGCTGCACTGCACATGATAACAGTGAGCTTTTCAGATAAAGATTTTGGAAGAAACCGGAGACCCCGGAGGAAACCCATGCCACTACGAGGAGAACATGCAAACTCCACTAGCAAAAGGCCAAAACCCAGATTCAAACCCCCAATCCTGGAGGTGTGAAGCAACAGTGCTACCCACTTCGCCACAGTGGGGCTTAGTTTTAAGCTGATGTACTTAATTCATTTTATATGTTCATCATTAATATTTATCATTGGATTTTAGATGTGTCTGTTTTTGTTGTAGCACTGTTCAGAAGATGGCTTATTGCTTAACATTTTGTGATTGGTCTTTGCATGTTAATCACCCTTTCCTGTGAAAGTAGGTGTGATACTAGGTGGCATTTAATATTCTCTATTCATTATAATATTCTGCTCTGGTTGGAATTGACCCAACCTACATGACTCATTTATGGTCCCCCTCCTGCAACGGACTGAGCGACCATGTAAAATGACTTTTATGCTTTCTATGACAAGGCTGCAGGTTTTAAAGTCAGTTGACAAAGTTTCACCCAGCCCAGGGCAAAAGGTGTGAGATTACAACAAAGGTACACACACACATTCTAAACTGGCAGTCAAAAGGTGTTGGTGATACCCATACAGCATTGAAGGTGCCCGAGTTGCTGGTTTGAAGAGTGGTCTGAGGGTGGTAACCAGAAGAGAGTCTGGTGGTAGAGCCAGTCAAGCAACAGAAGGCCTTCCAGAAATGCACTACAAACTGGGGTCCAATGCCTGAGAAACCCATGCAGACTTATCAGGTTCTCTAATATTAGTTCAGCAGTGATCTTGGCCTTGGGGAGTCTGGAGAGAGTGACCATGTGAATGGAAACTGATGGACTGTAGTAAGAACAGTGTTTTTTTCTTTCTGAAGTGGGGAGACCCATATCACAATCCATGGCAATGTGTGTCCAGGGGTAACGTGAAACCGGTAGCTGACAAATTGGAGGTTGGTTGCTGGCTTTACCCCTTGCACAAACTGCACAAGCACAAACGGACTCTTGGACATCCTGATTGACAGTGGGCCACCAAAAGGATCTCTGGAGAAAGGTGTTTGTTCTCTTGATGCCAGGATGACCTGATACTGGCAAAGAGTGAGCCCACTGCAGAGTGTCTGGCAGGAGGAAGGAGGAAGTTGTTCAGGAGGGGTGTCTGCCAGGGTGGGTTCTAAGACGAGGGCGTCCCTGATCTGGTTCTCAAGCTCCCAGCACAGTAGAGCTAGCACCTTCTCCGTTGGTAAGAGATGAATAGTGATGAGGTTCTGGTGCTTGGTCCATACCAGAAACAGTTCATTGCTGCCCTGGAGCCAGTGCCGCCACTCGTCCAGAGCCCACTTGATGGCCAGCAGCTCGCCATCCCTTACACCGTATCACCGCTGATTGGGGGTGCATGTCCTGAAGAAAAAGCAGCAGAGATGGAGTTTTTGGTCAGGGCCTCATTGGGATAGACCGCGCCAGCGCCCACATCTGATGCTTCCACCTCAACAACAAACATTTTTTTCCCAAATTGGGATGGAGGAGAATAGGTGCAGTGGTGAACATTTTGCAGAGGCATTCAAAGGCTCTTCCAGGCTTCTACAGTCAGACAAAAGGTTGATTGATAGGCTCTGTGAGGGTGGTGAGTGTATTTGTATTTTGTTTATATGTTTCACAATCTTTTTGCAGTATAGGGAGTAGACAGTGTGTGTATGTGTGCTTAAAAAATAGAAATTCATAATTGCTGCTACTTAGGGAATCTGTTTATCCCTTATCTTCCCAAATTTCCAGCATCAAAAAGAATACTTTATGGTCTGAAAAATGGGGTTGAAAGACCTTACTGAATTTTACATTTATATTTACAGCATTTAGCAGACGCTTTTATCCAAAGCAACTTCCATTCCCCAACTACAGGAGACAGTCTCCCTGGAGTATCTCGATTGTTTATAGTGTTCTACCACTTCCAACTAACAACCCAGTCCAGCCCATTCACGTCATACATCACCCCCACCTTACAGGTCTAGTTTTATTAGTAAATTGGGTCAGAGATTGGGCCAGGTTTTTAGGTTAGTTTCACTTAAAGTATTGATGTGTATGATGTAAAACCAACAAACAGTGTCATAGCTGTTGATGCTGAACTTGTATAATTCATTATATAAGTATGTAACAACCATCTATTGAATTAGTTAATCATGTAATTATACCGGCCCTGCGACGTGCTGGCGATCCAGGGTGTACCCCGCCTTTGCCCATTGCAGCTGGGATAGGCTCCAAGCACGCCTCCCAGCACAGTTTGATGGTGGTTCTCCTCAAACACATTCACTAAATCAGACTATTAAATGGTGAGATTAATCAGGTGTTTCTTAGCAGGGAAATCACCAAAACGTGCTCGACCATGGCCCTCCAGGACTGGAGTTGGTAATCCCTGAGGTAGAAGATGGATGGATGGATGGATGTAATTATACCAAATAGTAGCAAAACAACAACAGCAACCTTTTTTAAAGATTAATTATGTGCACTGAAAGTGTATAATGTCCACAGAACAGCTAGCCTCAGTTTGTACAGATTGTATCTATGATTTGTGCACTCGAGAGTGCACACTGGTTTGGTCCTTGATTTTGATGTGTGCTGATATTATATAATCAGCGTTAAAGGATTATGTTAAGCAATGCTCATCCTGCTGTACAGAGAGATGCTTGATCTGTCTGACAACACTAAGTGAGGATTTGCCCTTCCTCTCTCTCTCTCACTCTCGCCCTTTCAACCATTTTTTAAATCTCCACTCCCAGCTGTTGGTTGGGCTGGATTGGCCATTCACCGGTGCCAGCCTGTGGCACTCTGTGGGAGGGGCGTGGATAAGCCAGATGTTGCAGTGCAGGGTCATGCGCCGTTTGGACACATCAAGCTTTCAGAGCAACTTCAGGTGGAGAAAGATCAAGAAAAGAGAATGGAACGTCATGCTCCTTCATGGCTGTGGCTAGACACTAACACTGGAGGACCATTAGGGTGGTGGTTTCTTTTTATCAATGTGGACGGTGCTAGATATACAGAGTGGAGCGGACTGGACCACAAGTGATGCATGGTTGCTCTTGGTTGTGGGCTCCGGAGGTCACTCAGAACAGTAGTGGCAAACGAACATGGAGCTCAGTGGATGTTCGTTTGCTGGGGAGGACTGAAGCGGGCCTTTCTTTTCTTCCACACTGACAATGCCCAAAATGCCCAAAAACAAGAACGTCTCATGGGTGAGTAATGTACATACGTAGGGCATAGTGAAAAAGAAAATGTAATGTGTTGAATTGACTTGACTGAAGTGTGCATCTCATTTTCTCATTAATTAAATGTATCTGCAAAGCTTTGTCTGTGGTTTTTTCCACTATTGGCAATAACTGTGTTTAAGCAAAATGTTTTGACAATGATTTATGCTTAGAATCAGCTAAATTCAATTTTAATCCAGTTTTTCAGTATGTGGAAACTCAGGACCTCAGCAGGATATCCGTTTATGCCTACTTACTATCTAAAATTATCAACGTCAGATGTGGTCTTATTCTGGAATGGGTGGGCTCCTATGTACTCTGTAAAAAAACACTTGTGTGTAGTACTAAGCTGCAGGTGTCAGGCAGGTCTGTTTTTGGAATTTGTAATTGAATGGTTAGCTTCTGGATGTCTGGTTTCTGGCACCTTGTTGATGTATCTATAGTTTGGTGATCAACACCCCCAAAGATAATTAACAACACATTCCCTGTAACACATTTACATAAGATAACATAGGATGCCATAGAGCTACATAACACAGAGCTAATGTCAATACAATCAATACATTCTGGAAAAAAGGGGAGTGAAAAGGAAAAAAGGTTGGGTCACATTGACACAATATAAAGTTTAGACAGCACACAGCAATTAAGTACACATTCTCTACAGTAAACATTTTTTGATATTCTGCTATTGTTTATTAATCTGCTGTAAAAACAATAAAACATCAAATATATACATACGTTTTATGTATGTGGACATTTTAAATTTTTTCTCAAATCTGTTCAAATCAGAAAATAAACAATAATTGTGTATTAAAATGTGAACTTTGTGTTTAGAACTTTTACAACTTCACAACTTTTGGCATTATGTATGTGCTATGCTAAGACACAAAATGTGACTGGACACAGATAACATGTAACTTTAATAAAATGTCTTGTGTGAATGCTCAAGTTGTTCAGAAAGGCTTCTCAGATGTTTAACTCTTAGAGGTCAAGAGCTATTACTTGAATACTACTGACAAAAAAGTAGGTGATTGCATCATTAATTGCACAGTTTGTTACATAATTTGTTTCTCATTCAGAATCAAGTTGCCGAAATGTACACTACTGTTTAGAATCAGTGTATTATTATTGCACTGCTCCCCTGCCCTGCACATTTTCCACACAACCCAATTAGCTAATTAAGTGGTGAAGCAGAAAAGTTGCTAAAAGTCAACTAGCTAATCAAGTGTTGAAGCAGAAAAGTTGCTAAAAGTCAACTAGCTAATCAAGTGTTGAAGCAGAAAAGTTGCTAAAAGGTGGGCATGGGGCAGCTCAGGATCTCCAGGACCAAGGTTGGGATTGTTTTATAGCTTAAAATATTTAGTTTTTTTGAATGATGAACAGGGCTCAAAGATAAGATACCATAATAATGCTGTATAAAATCAAGAATTAACATACAATGTAATTAATATCATGAGTGTCTCATATTTAAAAGGCAGTAACTAATGCTTGTGGATTAAATACCTTTTCATAAAACATTTGGGTCTGGAAATGACAGCAAAGGAATTATAATGTCATTATCATTATCAGCAAATGACATTATTTAATAACGTTATAAACATTTGAATTGACTAATTGACTACTTTCCCACAAAGCAAGGCTGTATATGTGTTGAAAATTTAGAATCAACAGAATTAGAGAAAATATAGTCCGTATACATTTATTTACCAAAAGTAATAATCTTATTTCCCAATTTTTCATATTTCAGAGTTCAAATGTCATAATTCATTTTTACTGCATCTCTTTGTCCCTTTAAACATGCTGTGCTTTTAAGACTATACAGTGCTTTAAAGACTATACAGTGATGAAAAAAATGTTCAGTTTTACAGTTTTTGTCTTTTATAGGTGCAAGTATTGAACTGAACAGCTTTGCCTTAGTTTTCAAGAACTACTGACAATATTTCTCCTAATTTCCAAATACAAATATTGTTGTTTAAAAGGAAATGGCAATACATAAAAATAAGAGAAATGATGCAGTGTTTTCAGAACTTGAATAATTCAAAGAAAACAAATCCCTTGTTCACTCTTAAAGAAAATCTTTTTATAATAATTACCTTTGATGGACTTCTAGTAGTGTTTTGCTATTGAACTGGTCACACGGTGTAGCTGGTGGCCTAGTGCTTAAGTCAAATCGTAAGACTGCTAGTGACACCTCTGAGGTGCCCTTGACCAAGATACCATTCCCTGGGCACTGTGTTCCTGGCTGCCCGACAGACACTGGCATGGAAAGGTTGTCATACCCATAGAGATGCTGATTTAAAAATAAATTGCAGTGGTTTCTTAATTTTTTCCAGAGCTGTATGTGATTTGCTGCACGGGACAACTTTTTATTAGCCATTTGGCGTTTTTTTCTTCCAAGTCTCACATGCTTACTCGCACACTGTGGATTGAACTGCGCTCTCTGGCTGCTCACGCAGCAGTGATTCGGGACTCGGTACCCCCGATGTTTACTCTAAACTTTGAACAGGAAGATGACGTATTTTTGGTTTTGAATTGAAGTACTACATGTCTGCCAACTGGTGGTAGGGAATACAAATGCTATTTGATATTTGTAACTACAGTCTATTTTATTCATGATGACGTCTAACGCGGCGCAGGTGTATGACGTCAACAGCTCTGCGGCTGCGGACCTGCTGAATCGAAGCCCGTCCGCGTTTGTGGCTGTAACGGGCGACTTCAACCACACAAATCTCTCCACACAAATCTCTCCACTGTTCTACCTACGTTCAAGCAGTACGTAGACAGCAAAACCAGAGACAATAAAACACTGGACCTGTTCTATGCCAATGCCACTGAGGCATACACCTCCATCCCTCTCCCTCCCCTGGGCAGGGCTGATCACAACCTTGTCCACCTCCGGCCCCTTTACAAATCTGCCGTCCAGAGACAACCTGCAGTCACAAAAACTGTTACTGGACAAGGGACAAGGGACATGCTTTGATGGGGACAATATAGACAATCTGACAATATAGACAATCTGACAGGCTATGTTACAGATTATATCAACTTCTGTGTGGAAACTGTGGTTCCCAAAAAAACATTAATTCAATAAACCCTGGGTAACCAAAGACATCAAAGCTACAATGAACAAGAAAACGAGAGCTTTCATAAATGGTGATAAGGTTCCCAACAGGTCCATTACTGGCCTGAGACAATAGAGAGGTGTTGGGATGGATGAGGACGTTGAATGTGCAAACAATCTAAATCTGCACTTCAGAAGGTTCAACTGCCCTGTGTCTCCTGTGCCCACACTCAGCTCTTCCCACCTTCTCCATTCTCCTGCCCCCCTCAGCCTGTCTCTCTCTGTCCCTCTCAGCAGATAACATCAGAGGGGAATTGTACAGACTCCATTCCAGTTTAGCTGCTGGCCCTGATGGTGCTGCCCAGCTGTCTGGAGTTCTACATCAGATCTATAACATGAGTCTGAAACTGCAGAGGGTCTGGAAGACATCCTGCCTGGTTCCTGTCCCCAAAAAGATCAACCCCCAGTGACTACAGGCCAGTAGCTCTGACTTCACACGTCATGAAGACGCTAGAGAGAATCATCCAGAAACACCTGCGTCTGCTGGTGGAGCCTTGGCTGGACCCCCTATAGTTTGCTTATCGACCCTGTATCGGCGTGGAGGACGACATCATCTACCTGCTGGACCAGGCTTATTGTCATTTGGACATTGTTGGGAGCACTGTGAGGGTTTTTTTCGACTTCTCTGGTGCTTTTAACACGATCAGACCATCATTGCTGGGGAATAAGCTCACGGAAATGCAGGTGGATGCCCCACTGGTAGCTTGGATTAAGGACTATTTAACAAATCGACCACAGCATGTCCGCCTGAAGAGCTGGCACTTGGATAATACCCTGAGCAGCACGGGGGCACTGCAGGGGACTATCCTATCACCCTTCCTCTTCACCCTCTACACGTCTGACTTCATGTCACCTGAAGAAATTCTCAGATGACTCTGCCATTATGGACAGGAGGAGGTATACAGGAGTGTGGTGGACAGCTTTGTTAAGTAGTGTGAGCTAAACCATTTACAGCTTAACATCACAAAGACAAAAGAACTGATTGTGGACTTTAGGAACCAGGCTCCTCCTCCCACCCCTGTCACCATCAGAGGGGCTGACGTGGAGGTAATTGAGGACTACCGATACCTGGGGGTACACATTGACTGTAAACTGTAAACTGGTCCAAGAACACCAACACTGTCTTCAAGAAAGGGCAGAGCCAGCTTTTCCTACAGAGGCGGCTCAGGTCTTTCAATGTCTGTAAGAAAATGCTGACCATGTTCTATCACTCTGTGGTAGAGAGTGTTATGTTTTTGCAGCTATGTGCTGGGGCAGTGGGGTAAACACAGCTGATGCCAACAGGCTGAACAAGCTGATTAAAAACGCTGGTTCAGTCCTGGGTGTCAGACTGGAGAACCTGGAGGAGGTGTCTGAGAGGAGAATGCTGAAAAAGCTTCTCGGTATCATGGACAACCCCTCTCACCCCATGCACGCCTCCCTGATGGGCCATCAGAGCACACACAGCAAAAGACTCATCGCCTCTAAATGAAGAACCGAACACAGGAAATCCTTTCTACCCGTGGCAATAAGACTATACAACTCAGGACTCAGATTGTGCAATATTACTCAACTTCCCCCATCACACGCTGTTACTCCTTTATTCATTGCACAAACATTGTCACTTTTCAAAATCACTTGCACTAATAGTTATTTTATCAGATATAGTTATATGGGTCATTCTAGAATTGCGGGTACATTTTGCTTCTCCGAGATAAACCTTTTATTATTTCTCAAAAACAAAACATTTATTGAAAGAGTTTTTAATAATTACACAAATTATTTTAAGATATCACTAAAAATATTATATGTGTATTTAGGAACATTTTGTCTTGAAAATATTAAATTAAAGACTCCATCTATACCTATTTTTAACTGTCTATGCCTCCTAAATCATACATTCAGCTTCAATTATCATGAAATAAGGAAGTCTAATTTTAATCTTGTGTGTTTACTCTACTAATTTATATAAACAATTGCAAAAAACATCTATTTTCTGTATTATTTGTAATTTTAGTAATTATTTGTGTCTGTCGTTCTGGTCAACTCTGTTAACTCTGTTA
Organism: Brachyalestes nurse; assembly: GCA_037974405.1. NCBI lineage: Eukaryota > Metazoa > Chordata > Actinopteri > Characiformes > Alestidae > Brachyalestes > Brachyalestes nurse. The sequence goes on from JBBPCY010039852.1 coordinate 11,323, forward strand.
TAAAAAGGCATAACAATCTTTAAAGCACTGATAGAAAAACATGTGACTCTGGCGGGATAATCTGGAAGGCACTGAGGTATGTCATTGTTTTGTACAAAATGTTTAGGATACACTAATAGTAGATTAATTTTTTGTCAAATCTGTTATTGTGATATTTCAGTGAATCTCTCATTCACTTTTTTAAAAACAATAATATGATGAAAATACATAAATTTCTGTTTTAGACATGCCATGTGGTATCTGGTTTGAGGTTAGCATCTTGAGCTAAAGCACAAAATGGTGGAAAATGTCAACTCTGTTATTGTCAACAGAGTTGACAGATTTTTCTGTTCGTACTTTCATTTTCAGAATAAATTCTAAAAATCTTCCAAGTTTAAGATCAGCAAGTTTTGAAAATATTAAATTTGAAGTGTGTTCTATGAAAATAAAAAAGTTTAACATAAAAAGAAAATACTTTTTCTATTTGAAATATACCCGCAATTCTAGAATGACCCATATGCATATTGTATATTGTTACTTTGTTAGAGTTATTTGGATATTTTATTTGCACATGCAAATGCCCCCCACTTTACAACCCTCCACGATTATACACCAGTCTTGCCCAGTCTCAACCACCATGCGGTGCGGCATCCCCCGCCGTGAGGAAGGGGGGATGGAGGGCAACAATTCATTTGCATTACAGCACTGGATACCTCATGGCACCTATCTCCGCCACTCCAGGTTCAGGGATCTGAACCCGACTTCCTTTCGATTGGTGTTTGCCTATCCCTTAGGGCCGACTGACCCATATTCAACTGCTGTTTACATGAAACCCTTCTCCACTTCGGCCTTCAAAGCTTTTGTTTGAATATTTGCTACCTACCACCAAGACCAGCAACCGTAGCGTCTCTACATGGGCCCATGCCCGATGCTTCAGCACCACCAGGGCGGCTCCCCTACTCGCCGCGACTTAAGGTTGAGCGCATGAGGCTTTCTGTTCTGCCAGCAACAGGCAGTATATTCCGTTTGTGATTCTTATATTGGAATGAATCTTTCTTTAAATACCATATTAATGTGATTCTGCTGACTAATGATCAAGGTTGTGAAGCCAGGCCTGAGCCACTAGGGCACAGTGACATGATTAAATCAAGGTTGTTATTTATGCAAACCCTATGTTTTCAAGCTAAAGGGTTTCAGATAAGGTGTTTTGTTCAGACCAGAAAGCATGTGTTCAGGGCTGTTGTTATGGAGCCTCACTGTGAAAAGCCATAATATAGGTTCCAGCGGGAACCTCTTCAGGGGGTTTTAAAGCCCATAGGGGGGCCTCGTAGAGCGACTTGACGCGGGGAGGTGCCATGGTTTCTGCCCACTTTTGATAAGGTGAATGGTCATTTTGCTACGATAAGAAGTCCTCTGTCTCCAGGAGTTGTGGGGAGAATCTTCAACCTTGGACTGCCCCGGGACGAATATTCTTCTCCTTCTTAAGAAGAAAACAAAGTCTTTGTTCTGAGCGAAGTATTTGTCAGTTTGAGGATTTTCCACCTGCCCTAACATATTACACACTCCTTACACACTTCCATTGCCACCACTCTGCTGTCTATATCAACCATCATAGACAGGGGTCTGAGGGGCGCCAAACCCACCATTATCACCTCACACATTCCCACCTCTACCACCCCCCCTAACCAAGAACTCCTTAGATTTGAGTCTCTCATTTCTCATTTTTCATTCTTCTTGCCTCACAGCAAGAAGGTCTTGGGTTCGACTCCTGGGTTGGGCACAGGGTCTTTCTGTGTGGAGTTTACATGTTCTCCCCATGGCCACACGGGTTTTCCTCCCACTGCCAAAAACATGCGTGCGTTGGGGATAAGCCAGTTGGGCATACTAAAAATGAATGTGAGCATGAATGGTTGTCTGTCTCTGTGTGTCCCTGCGATGTGCTGGCGACTGTCCAGGCTGCACCCCGCCTTAGCCCATAGCAGCTGGGATAGACTCCAGCCCCCCTAAGTAGTTTGATGCCTCATGAAGCTTCATCTCACCATCACTACCACATATATATCACTTCATTCTTTGGCTCGCTAGCAAGCTGTCAAGCTAACAAACTGTCAAGCTAATAATATTTTACCCGTTTTGTTATTTATGACAACTGTGTCCCAATACTTCTGTCACGCTTCCGAGTTGCATATCTCGTCGGGGAAAGCACTCAAACATGTCAAACTCCACAGTTCGGTAGATCTTGAGGTCACACCAGATACTGACCGGTTCTGAGTCCCCAGACCCCCAATAAAGCAAAAAACTGCACATTCCAGGGTGGCCT
>JBBPCY010039872.1:0-13617 GCA_037974405.1 Brachyalestes nurse
CAGATGAGGTGGTTCGGGCATCTGGTCAGGATGCCTCCTGGGCGCCTCCCTAGGAAGGTGTTCCGGGCATGTCCCACTGGGAAGAGACCTCGAGGAAGACCCAGGACACGCTGGAGGGACTATGTCTCTCGGCTGGCCTGGGAATGCCTCGGTATCCCCCTGGAAGAGCTAGACGATGTAGCCGGGGAAAGGGAAGTCTGCGTTTCCCTGCTTAGGCTGTTGCCCCCGCGACCCGACTCCGGATAAGTGGGAGATGATGGATGGATGGATGGATGACAACTGATATCAACCAAATAGACATTTATAAGGTGTCTATTGCCGGAACACTTTCTGGAGTGAAACTAAGTGAAATAGCCCTTATGACAAGCAATGTTTGTCTGAATAATTAATTATAAATGTTAATGTAGGTTTATGTCAATTGTCATAAATCACATACCCTGTTTACTAGGGTATCCTTAATTTTGTTCTATCCGTTCACTGACAGTTAAAAAAAGACCTCAAAATAAAGTACAATCAAAACTCTTTTAGATTATTACCATAATCAAGGCATTTTCCCCATTTTTTGTCTCTGGTATAGTTGCTGGTCGTGCTGCACCACAGGGTAAAGTAATTAATATTAACACAGTTGTTGTAATAAACTCCTCTGTAAAGAAATGGAAACACACAGGGAGCTCCAGCAGAATTCCCCCCAGTGGTCACATTAACTAAGGACAGAAAAAAAAATCTTATTAACACCACAAGATTTGTCAGAGACTGTAAGGAAGGTTTGGTCTTATGAAGCTAAAATAAAAAGTTCAAATGATGGATGGAACTGTAAAACTTTTACTTAGGAACAATTTGATATAACAAGATTTTACACCAGAGCTGAAACGCCTACAGTGAGACCTCCCTCAAGATGTGTCGTGTTGAGGTTATGACCCTCTATATACATGGATTTGTGATGCATTCATTACAAAAGACAATAAAAACCATTTTTAAAAACACTCTGATAATATTGAAGCTCATTCTAATGTGATAAATGCTTGTATTTAACACAAACTAATGCACTTGCTTCACACTATAATTTTACCACACAGTATTTTGTTCTGCAGCCAATAAAATCATAGGTGATTTCCCTCAGAGACATTAGCTAGAAAAGTGCCATGAATCATCTGGAGTCAAAGTCAACATTTGTTTAGGAATAATAAAACATGTCTTTCAGCCCAGTTCTCTGTTTAACCTATTATTTTTGGAGGTGCTGAGCCACTTCAGGCTTAAATAAATGAAACTAAATGTTGAAAATATTGATGTTTAAAATACGAATTTATACAGGATAGACAATTTTTTGGGCCTTTTTTAGATTGACAGACCCACAGTAGGTTTAACAAAATTCACATGATCAAAGGCTTTTACATTTAATTCTAATCTGCATTTCTTTCCGGAAATGTCAACAGTCAAATGTTGCGGCTATGATGATCTATCTCTCTCTCTCTCTCTCTCTCTCTCTCTCTCATTCTGTTTTTAGAACAATGTCCACACAACTGTCCTATAAAACTATCCTGCACATTTATGGTGTACTCTTGCCTCACTTTTAGCATCCATACTGATCATTTTAATTTTTTGTATCCAAATGTAAGTTGAAGAGCGTTCACCGCAACAGTAGTACCTTCACTTGTAGGCAGCAAAAAAACAGAAACAATGAATTGTTTATATACTTATTAATTAGTTTATTTGTTTGTTTATTTTTTTTATTTATATTTTAAGGCAATGATGTTAAAATTTAACACTAAAAGTACATGACAGAAATCATTCTTAAGTCTTCTGTTTGAGTTCCTGTCTCACGCTACTTTGGAACATATTACAATCACCACACACTCCACAGCTGTTTATGTAACACTACATTTGAAATATGTTTTTTATTTCATTTGAGGACATCTGTCTATTCTTTTGAGTGCTGTATAGCAGAGGAAGATCTTTGGGTTTTACTTACAGGAAGACATGGTCCCACCATTAGAGACTAAGAAAATCATAGCAACCACCACTGAGGAGAGAAAACAAACAACAGCCAAAGTTTTAAAAATGTATATTAGTTTCAAATGCTGTGTTTAGAATATGGAAAGCTCATGCACTCACCTGGCAGGAAGCAGCCCATTTCTTATCAGCGTGGTCTGAGCAGAAGTGACGAGAGGTCAGTGGCTATAATAAAGCATCTGACATTCCCCCAAACATCCTCTACAGTTCGACCAATGAGGGAAGAGGCTGTTTTTTCCCCTCCAGTTAGTCATGTCTTGAGATTTGTAAAAAAAATGATCTTGTTGCCCAAAAGCATAAATATTCTACAATATAGGGATATAATTGTATGTTTTAAGAAACGTGTTGCACATTTTGTAACTGTCAAATTCTTTAGATTTTTTTCCATAATTTGAAACAGCAGTCTTCCATATAGACCAATAGAAATGGTTCCTAATAAAAACACATCTAATTCTATTATATTTCATTACAATTTGGATTTTCTTCTTTCTCCTGTAAAATTACTTTTTTGTTTTGTTTTGCTCTGGCACTAATGACAGTGGTCTGTTCTGCATGTTACATTTTAAACTCCATCTTTGATTCCATGATGACATTAAATAATGATGACCTACTTCTGCTTGACGTGAGGCATCACAGTTCCTGTAATGTAAAACTTATAAACAAAGGCTTTTACAACTACTTCTAATCTGCATGTCCTTGCATGACAGTTAAAGTCAAATGTTGTGGTTGTGATGCTGGACAGCAGGACTTTAGACCCCAGCCTCTCACTTTACCTCATTTGAATGACAGTCAAACAGTTGCAAGTGCAAATGCAGACACACACAGAATCTCAGTCTCAGTTGTCCTATATCTTGGTACGTGGTCTTTGTCTTGGCACTGGCATGTTGTAGTGCCTCTGCAAAAACATTGTTCTGTTGAATGCTGGACTTCTTCTCCAGGCTTTCTCCACACACATTTGTTTGATGTTGTTAAAAAAACTGTTATTTCCTTGAGTAAATATATTTTTAGGAATTTGTTTTGTCATTTTATGAATAAACAAAATTGTTTAATTATTATTACGTTGTCTGCCTAAAAATTTCTTTTGCTTTCAAATCCTAAGCAATTAACCTATCAGCTGTTTATTTTGGGTCATGATCCCTGAACACAAATGTGAGATTTTTTGATGCCATTGGTACCACAAGGCCAAAAAAATAGCTAGGTTTTCTTACTTTCATTGTATTTAAATCAGTCTTTTAGCCATATAGGATTGCATTCTTAAACCAAATAATAAGAACAGCATAACTGGCGTTTCTCTCACTCTGGATCAGTGTGGTGGCCCACCCTTACCAAGCATGATGTTAGCCAACATGAGTGCTAGCTGTTGTAAATGAATTGACAGCTATTGTTCTCCTCCAAGCGTGTTGCAATGACATCATATTAGATGCAGTGGAGCTTCCCATGCCTTGGGTGCCTTCATCCTTCCAGTATTGTTTGGATCTTGTGTCTGAGGCAGACCAAGCTTTTGTCTGGAATAGAGCATGACTAAACTGTGGAGAACAAAGTGGGTAAAATAATAAAAATAAATAGCTTTTCATGTTCATTCTGATTAAAATATATTTAAAAATTATATATATATATATATATATATATATCCCTCAGATATATATATATGTGTGTGTGTTTGTGTTTGTGTGTGTGTGTGTGTGTGTGTGTGTGTGTAGGTTAAACTACAGATTGTTCCCAGTCAAACTAAAATAAAAGAACTCCAAAACCAAGCTAGACTTAAACAGAACTACACTGTAATGGTACAGTGAGGGCAAAGGCAGTCCACCGATATTAAACTTCAGAAATGATCCTAGCACAGAGGTTGAGAAATTGGCTGGTGGTGGTGGAAGTAACTCCTGGTGAGCATGTTACTGCTGAGTTCAATCAGAATACAGGTGACGGGCCTGTGGGAATCCTCTTAGGAGGAATCAGCGTAAAATGAAAAAAAGGAAAAATTGAAGGAGGGAACACACTGGTGGACCTGGACTGGGTGAACTAAAAGGTTCCCTCAGAGATAAGTCCTCGAAGAAACAAAGGAAGGTAAAATTGAAAATAGATATAATATATGTGTACCCGTCTAAACATGTGCTGTGCGTGTTTTTGAGACTGGGCCTAAATGGGGTGCCAAAAGGGAGCTGCCCCTTACATAAACTAAACCAAACTAAACCGAACTAAACAAACTAAACAAACTAAACTAAACTAAATGTAGCAGTCAGCTGTGGCCTACTGATTAGGGTGTTGACCCTGCATTCAGAAAGTTGTGGGTTTGAATCCCAGGACTGCTAGTGGCACCTCTAAGGTGCCCATGAGCAAGGTACCATCCCCGGGCGCTGTGTTCCTGGCTGCTTGCTGTTTGACTTGGTAAATGGGTTAAATGTAGAAAGATGGGTGCTGTGGTGTGTTCAAGTATTACAAAAACGGTCACTGTACTAGCCATTTTTTTTGTTTTTAAGACAGGATGCACAACAGCAATTTCCTTATGCTGTTCATCTAATGCAAACACGGCACTTACTGGCAGCGCACTAGATACGTTATCCATTAATAATAAAAATAAAAAACCATAATGAGATGGATAGAGAACAGTCAAATAAACATTTGCATGCACCAGTGGTTTATACTACACCATTGGAAGGCTTTTGCGTGTGTGTGTGACTGGGTGACACTAAACTGAAAATAACTGTATACTTTACTAAAACATTTTAGCAAGTTGTAGCTTCTTTTTGCTGCTGTAAAATTATTCACCAGACTGGCCCATCTAGAATATATTAGGAGTCCCAGTGTATTCCACTTTATATCAATGTAATACTACTACTACTAGTAATAATAATAATAATAATAATTATTATTATTATTACTATTATTATTATTATTAGTATTATTATTATTGTTTGTTGTTGTTGTTGTTATTATTATGATTATGATTATTATTATTGTCATTATTATTATTATTAGTGTCTATATATCCAGTGTTCATATAAACACACATAGGTTTTACATAGGTTTTTTATACACTTATATATTTACTATTTATTGTTGTATTGTGGGACTAATAAAAGTTTATTTTATCTTATCTTAATAATAGAGATGTGATGTTACTGAGGTGACTTAAAACAGGAAATACCTGAGGAACAAAGTCACGTTTATTTCTAAAAATGAAGATTATGGTCTGTGTTTCTTTTCCATCCAAATGTAAGCTTGAATAAAATTCTCCCACTGGTGTCACACCACTGTGTGTAAAGGCTGCACTAGCAGCTCTTCCACTCTTCACCACAGACCAAGAAGAGCGCAGGTAACCCAAACCCCATGAAGTTGAGTAGGTAAATTCATTCTGACATCTGACATCATTCTTCCAGTAGAAAGAGGAAGCCACCATCACCATGGCTACATATTCACACTTTACTCATTCAGCTGTGTTGTAATTTAAACCACTTCTTCACAGGAGGCAAATATAAGAACGTTTAACTAACAAACCAATTTTTTGATGCTAAAATTACATTTATTTAACTTTTAAATAAAAACAATATAAAAAGCTTTTGAGAGAAAATCGTTGATTCCTGGTGGGAATCTTGACCCTTTACCGGAGCATTCTCAGAGCAAAGCGCGTGTTCTACCGGTTCTCTCGTATGTGTCACGACTGGGTTCCTCCACTACGCTACACTGGGCAAACAAGATCAGTTCATTTGTGTCTTCTCCATGACAAACATGTACTTTAGAATCAGTGTTGGGCAGTAATGCGTTACTAAGTAACGTGATACTGTAATTTGATTCTTTGTTTTCTTTGTTTGGTAATTACATTACCGTTACAATTCAAGAACCCTTGCATTACCGCTGCGTTACTAATAAAATCTAGTTCACAGTAACCTGTCAGCGGCAGGCAGATGTCTGTCTGACAGTTGCACGCAAGATGTCATCTACGGGAGAACTGCATGCAACACCAGCTAAGACAAAAACAAAGCGAGCATGGAGAGTGAGAAGTTCGCGTACAGTAGCTGGAAATATAGCCATTACTTTAAATTCATCTCAGTTAAAGACATTATGTGAGTTGTCGTAGGTTTGTAACACCCATTAATTAAGTGTGTTTGAGCTGATTTAAGAGTGTGTTTGAGTTGACTTAAGAGTTTCTCTCGAGGGTGGGGAAGTAACTAGTAATCTAACTAGTAATGTAACTAATTACTTTTGAAATAAAGTAATCACATTAGTAATCTGATTACTTTTAAAAAGAGTAATCAGTAATCAATAGTTTAATTACATTTTTAAAGTAACTTTCTCAACACTGTTTAGAATGGAGTAACTATTTAATGCTCTATTCTTCTGTCCTCCCAAGCAGTCACTTTTCTGTAATGTGTTATGAGTCTTTGAGCCGGTTTTAAAAGATGACCATCCTCCACACTTTGATGAAACAAAACACAGAGTGGCCACACTATTCAAACTAAGGTATAATTTTTTTCTACATATCCACTCCTTCAATGGTACTTATTCTGGGGTTATTATGGACCCTTTAAATACAAACAGCTCCACAAACTGCCTACAAATGATGCATTGATCACTGGTAAGATAATATGGTCCCGTTTTATATTAATTGCCTTTACTGCCTATGTAGTGACACATTATCAATGCAGATCAAAAATATATGTGCCACTATGTACACACACACACACACACACACACACACACACACACACTGTATGTAGAAAAGTACTAAAGTACTGTATTAACACGCCTGACTATTACACAAACAGGTACTTTAATGGCATTACATTCAAATCCATAGGCTTTAATCTGGAGTTGGTCCCACTTTGTAGCTGTAACAGCTTCCACTGTTCTTGGAAGATTTTGCACAAGATTTTGGAGATTCTTGGGGAATTTGTGTCCATTCATTCTATAGAGCACTTATGAGGTCGGGGCTCTGTGTGGCTAGTCAGGTTCTTCAAATAACCATGACTTTATGGTGCTTGCTGTTATTTATAACAGTTACAACTGACTTTATGAACAATCAAACTGATCTCAGATCATCTCTTGCATGAATGACGATGTGGTGGACTGGTTGCAATGGTGGCAAACATGAGAAAATGAGAAGGAAAGGCTGGGGGAAGTGTGCGAATATGAATCAGAGAGAGCGAAAGAGAGAGAGTGTGAAGGATGGAGGGTGGGGGCATTTTGGGCCTCTACCATATGAACGAAGTGCCCAGCCTTAAACTGAACTGACACTGCTGCTGTTAACTGATTTATTAAACACTTTATATATGACCTTCAGCCCAATCATCATCATCAACAGCATCGTTGCCATTTTTGGTCCTGATGAGTTTTTCCACTTGTCTCTGTGTTTACTTTAAGATGATCTTTTATGACCACAGTGGAACAGAACAGTGATCCACGTCTCACCGTGATAAAGAGCACAGTAGCTCCTCTGTCTCGCATAAGCACTTTTTAATATTACTAAGCAAGTGTTTTCTGTGTGATAATTCAGATGATCTAGTCATTCAACTGCTGGCTTTTTAAGACCAAAATATCTAGAATTACCTGCACTGTCTTCTTAACTCTCCCCTCCTGCATCTCTTCACTGGCAGACTAAGATCTCAGGCTTAGTGTTTATTACTCTGTGCTACAAGTTTTCCTTTTACAGCGGTGGTCAGTGCTGTAACTACTGTAACTGGACTCACAGGAGTTTCAGTTCAGATATTGTCCCTACAAGTCTAGACATGAAACCAACATGAAGTATCTCTGCAGAAGAAAATGTACTGCTCTCTTTTGAGGAACTAAAGACGTCCCTGTTCAGTCTGGAACTGAATCTAAAGACCAAAGATTCTCTCTGGAGGACGACAAAGCAGCCGGAATCTTTACCATCACCATCGCCAATCTGACAGAAGACGACGCAGGAAAATACTTTTGTGGGACACAGAGGCCTTATTCATATGATATTTACACTGAGATTCTACTATTGGTTACTCAAAGTGAGTAATAAACATTTTTCTTAAATATTTCTAAATGGATGATAATTCAAGGCACATTTCAAGGTTCAGGGTTCAGTGGTCAAGGTTATTTTGCTGTCATCAGCAGCAATGAACACGTACATAGTGTTCTCCATGGACCACAGAACAACATATAGCAAAATTCAACATTCACTTCAACATTGTTTCAACAGAAACAATACAGACAGCACAATAAAAATGATTTCCGTCTGACCGGAATGACCATGTGACTACTGGTAATGCATTCACCATGGTGACCTAACCAAAGGTCTGGACTTAAGTCATTCAGTAATTTAGTTCATTTAATCACATAAGAGAAATCTTACTTTTACAGTGTTCTAGATGCACTACGTTCTACTTATGAGTAAAACTAAACATTGATACACATGGTTACTACACAGTTGTAAGGCACGCATAAAGTGGGACCAAAAGGGACTGACCTTTGATATAATAATAATAATAATAATAATAATAATAAGAAGAAGAAGAAGAAGAAGAAGAAGAAGAAGAAGAAAAAGAATACAATTAGACGTCTTGTGTCACAGCTCCCCTCTCCATTCCAAGACAGGTGGCGCAGACACAGATTTGTGTCTGTATTTAAAGGGTCTTGCCTCTTCTGTGCTTCATACTCTCCATGGCGATCGGGATGTTTTGATTTTGTATGATAAAAGAATCCTGACGTCGAGAAAGTCTTTGTGCACCACCGCCCGCTCCTCTCTCGTGCGAAATGAAGAAAAAACAAGACGCATCCACTCTCGTTGCTCTATTTGAACATCATAACCGGACAGCGCTGTTCTTCTGTAGGTTCTGCACTGGGCTGCCTTAGTCTGCCTTAGTTGCCAAGCTTTGAGCGGGGGTGGGGGTGTTATGCCTTAGCTGTCGAGTGTTGAGCGAGGGGGGAGTGGGGTTTGCTGCTTCTTCATTTGCGTTGAGGGTGGTGCAAGCTAGATCTGATAGAGAAAATAGATTTTCGGCGTGAGAAATCGGAGGAATGGCGTGTGAGCGTGTGAACACCAGAGATGGACAGTAACGAAGTACATTTACTTGAATACTGTACTTAAGTACAGTTTTTGAGTATCTGTACTTCACTTGAGTATTTTTTTGGAAACTTTCACTTCACTACATTTGATAGACAAAACCGTACTTGTCACTTCACTACACTGGTTCACTGGTTACTCGTTACCTTCAGTTTTGAAAGTGGGTGTTACTGTCACACTTTTCTAAAACGTGATTTTTTTTTAACATATGACAGCCTATCAGAAATCACCAGTAGTGTTACGTCACGTCTGTTGGCTGTAACACTGCAATTCCAGGCAGCAGATAGCTCACCCAACTTTGAGAACCAGCTTTTGCTTAAGATAAATAAAGACCAATGGCGGGGCGGAGCTGTGGGGTGGGTGGGGGTGGCCATGGCCACCTTACAGTAAATCCTGGCTACCCCAAGCATCGCATCATGTTCGTCGCTATTTTAAGTGCTCTACCCAGGCACTTTTGCTTACTTTTAATACTTTCTCTTGTATTGGAATAACATTTGGCTAGTGGTATCTGTACTTTCACTTAAGTAAGTGAACTTTGTCTACCTCTGGTGAAGACTCTGGTGGAGACCCTTCGCCCATCTTTACTTCTGAGAGACTCTGCCTGGCTGTTTTAATAGTAGTAATATATTAATAAAGACCTGATGAAGTTGGCAGTTTAACTTTCTGCCTGAGAACATGACAAGATAAGCTCAGCAACTTAGTGAGTCTCCATTATAACTGCTTATGATTTATAAGCTGTCTCCAACCTAATGAATAACCTGATTATACATAATTTATAAACCCTGTATAAGGGTAGTCTTTAATTGAATGTAATGTTTTTGTTTTGAACCCCTGTATATTTTGATTTACAGAGGGTGAGACCAGTTTTGTCTGGTTAAACATCACAGTGACAGTTCAAGATATTTCACTGACTGTGGTTGCAATCAGCAGATGAACCAGTGGGTGTATTTTCATGTTCCTGTGGGGGAAAAAGTTTCATTTACTTGACCCTCTGTCAGTTGGTAATAACATGTCAGTGGTCTGTTCTATAAAGAAAGAAAAGCATTAGTAAACTTCCGAACAATGACCAACAATCTAACAGCTGGTCTTGACAAGGCTTTAATAGGTGGTACTGCATTTTAAAAACCCATCACTGATTGATTGATATGTAATATTTTATAGGAGTTCACCGCTAAGTGTTTTTTCTTAACTGAGAATAACTTACGAAACTTTTTACACATTTTTTGGTTTGAAATGCTGGCTACACAGTAATAAGTGTGTTTTGTATTTTTAACAAAACTAAGATCTGCTTTCATTTAAATCCATACTCTAAAAATGTATTTGGACTATAAAAGTATAAAAAGGCTTGTTGTGTAGTACTCACTTCTTCATCCATGATTCCATCACCAATGATATAGTTTTCATCAACATGTATGGGGCGATTATTCTGCAAAAGAAATTCCCTTTCAGATTACTATAGTTTTCTGATTCTTAAAATGGGCTACTTTTGTCCAGAGAAGAACAGAGGGAGACATTACGACAAAAGTTTTTTTCTAATTCTAAGTAAAATTTTTGAAAAAAACTTTAAACAATCAAACTGTCACCCATGACAAGATTTTGTTGTGTGGTACTGACTTACATTCATGACATCAAACAAAATGTATGCTGTAAAAAATTATTTTTACTGCTTTATCCAAACTTACGTTGCCCAGCTCATGAAAATATAAATAGCCATTCTGCAATACAGAGAGAGAGGACAGATCAGACATTAGCTCTTTTTTACCCTAAAACAGGAGTTGGAGGACTGACTGATATGTAGAATTTCTTAAAGTCACTTTAAAACAATAATAAATATAATCATCATCATCATGCCATGCTCTAGAAATGTATTTGGGCTATAATAAGGCCTTTTCTGTGATGTGTGGTACTAAAATTCATGTCAAAGTAGTCTCCACTTCCCTGCTAAAAAGGTTGGATGCTTAAAAATGTATGTAAACAATAAAAGTATAATAAGGCTTGGTGTATAGTACTCACTTCTTCATCCATGATTCTACCACCCCTGGTAGAGTGTTCATCAGCTTGCATAGGGCCATTACTCTGCAAAAGATATTTTCTCTGGGTTCAGTAACATTTTCTGATTCTAATAGTGATTCTGATTCTGAGAACAGGGAGTCAGAGGACAGTCCATAAATAAACTAATTTTGACCCTGAAGGTGACAGGAGGGTTAAAGGACCACTGATAAACCGAATTTATGGGCTGACTGATATGTAGAATTTCTTTAAAACTTAGTAAAAGAATTTTCCTGTGTCAGTTGGTGAGGATCTGTGTTGGATTTGTGTTTTATAAAGAAAGAAAAGTATTAGTACTCTTAATTTTAGGAAAAATGAAAGACAGTCTAGCAGTCAGTCATGGCAAGATTGTAATATGTAGTACTGACTCACAATCCCCCAATCGTCGTAATTTCCACTTATCTGCAAAACAGGTTGGATAACAGTCCATTAAAGGGCTATTTATACAGAGAAGAACGGAAGGCTTTAAAAACTCATCACTGATTGACTGATACATAGTATTTTGTTAGAGCTTACCACAAAGCGTCTTTCCTGTCTCTTTTTACACCTTTAAGAAAGCAATCAATATTTATTAATCATTATTTGTTTTTATTTTAAGTACATCAAAATCTTTTCAATACAATCTAGTAAATTAAAAAAATTAATCTTATTTAATTATAAAGAAAAAAGGCTTAATATTCTTACCACACAGCCAAAAGTGCAATGACTATGAAAAGTACAATCACTGGAATCACTATGATCAGTATTTCTCCTAATGACAGACGATCTGCAGAAAAGAAAACATACATCCAACAAGTTAAAAAATGCTTATTAAAACTGCACAAAGTTGACTTAAAAACGAACAATAATAAACTGATTGTAAACCATGCAAACTAAAGAATTAAATAACTACATTTAAAAGAATCCTTAAAAATGACGAGCACTGGACATGATCTCTGAGCTCCATGTTCATTCCAAGCCTCACAGTAGTAGTTTCCACTCTGAACAGCACTGTAACTATGCCCAGATCCTAAAGGGGAGGTTTCTCCTTCTTTAAACCAGGTGTAGATCTTCACAGGTGGGTTTCCATCACTGCTGCAGGTCAGAGTGACTGAACCGCCCTCCATTATTGCACTTGAAGGGCTGACAGACACCAAGATGTTCTTTGGAGTGTCTAAAAATGAAAGTAAACTTTTCTAATTATGATTGATTAATGCAACAGACATTTATTTTGTTCTCATTTTCATAAACTGTATTAATTGTTTGGATGGTGATTTTTACTCTGTGGGCCACACACACACACACTCTTCATCTCTACTTACCGATGTGTGTGAACATGCCCAACTGCAGCTTCGTGACAAATACACAGAGAACACACACTTGCATCCTAAACTCCACAGTGTGTGAGAGAAAGTGATTTTAAAGTCACCCCTTCACTAACCACTCCTCAAACATACATTCCTCTCTCTTTCCTCTTTTCCTGTGTGTTACATGGGGTTCTGTTTTGGGTCTCTTGGGAATATTATTCACAAATATGGTATTCAGCTTCATGGTTATGCGGATGACACCCAGCTTTATTTATCTATTAAGCCAAATTCTAATATTCCACCTACTTCCCTTCTTGATTGTTTATCAGACAGTAGAACTTGGTTTACCTCTAATTGTCATAAGCTCAGTAATGATAAAACTGAAGTTCTATTAGTAGCCACTAAATCTGCTCCTGTAAAACTAGATCAAATTTCCCTGACTGTCAGGTCTGGTACGTCTCAGCCACGCCTTCAAAGGATCCTGTCACCTGACTATTAGGTGGCACCCACCCTGGGCACCTCTGTGAGGTTTGTATTGTTAAGTGTGTGGTCGTTAGTTGCTAGGCAACTAATTGTGTGTCCAGCTGTTGCATGTCTAGAGGAAGTAGTGAGTTAGGAGTGGGTGTTGTATGGTTGGTTGTCTGTGTGACTGTGTGTATATATTCCCAGCTGATCCAAATGCTGCGTACGCCCGTTTCCATGATCACGTTGAGATGTATAAACACAAAACTTGGCGTACCGCTGCGCACATTATAGGAGCCCCAACCAGTGCCTACGCACGTTTTTGCTTGTTTTTGTAAACGGGTGGCACCCAGTGGCCAATCAGTGGTACTATGTTTTTTTCTTTTGTATACTCGAGTTAAAGACCGAACGTAATTATATATTGTGGACACCTGATTGTAATCAATTAATCAAAATGAATGTGACAATAAAACGGTTAGTGGCCAGACTATTACAACTACAATGGCTGCTCTTGCGTTACTAGAGGACATCGCACATGGATGAATTAGAAGAGAGCACGTATTCAAGGATCATACTGGTTACCTGGCCCATGATGATGACTGGCTTCTAAGTCGATTTAGATTTCCAATAGCTAGCTATTCTCTAGGAGCTATGAGCTGACCTGGGGCCAGCTTTACAAAGGCACACTTTAAGGAACTGCGCCATACAGTGGGGCAAAAAAGTATTTAGTCAGCCACCAATTGTGCAAGTTCTCCCACTTAAAAAGATGAGAAAGGCCTG
>JBBPCY010039900.1:0-13617 GCA_037974405.1 Brachyalestes nurse
AATACAGTAATATTGTAATGTAACAAATTACTTTGAAATGACAGTAACAAGTAATAAATAACGCATTACAGTTTTAAGTAACTTGCCCAACACTGTTAGTCACATTATGATTGGGTACTGTGAACATAGCTGGCATATATTATTTTTAAACTGCCCACAGATTACTCATTCTAACTATACTTTATAATGTGTTTTTGTTTATTCAAGGACTAATCCCCTACAAATGAGCCAAAACCTCTGCTTTATTGTTAGTCAGTAGTGTAGGCTAAATTTAAGCCCAACTTCTTACCATAATCTTCTATTTGCTTGGAGGTATGGTGTATAAAGACCTAGATGTGCTCCAATCAAGAGAGCAATATTTCTGCATGCTTCTGGATGCATGTTTTAGTAGACTCTTTCTATAATGTAATTGCTCAGTCTAAAAGAATGAATCCCATAGCGAGGAAGACAGTTTTTGAGGAGGGAGTAAATCGACTTCCTTCATATAATTTGTAAGCTTTGCTAAAAGCCAGTGAAATCAGCACCACCATGTCAGCATCACAGACAAGTCACGTAACGCTTCCTGTAAAACTAGCAGCAGAACATTAATATATGCATAGATGAACAAACCAAACTTCACTTTTGACCTCTGAAACTTTTGGAGCTGTTTCTCTAGACCAAGGGGCTACAGGCAAAACATAAGGATTTCTAAACAAAAACATTTGGTTGTAAGAAGGCTGACCCTAAACCTGTGTGCCTTGGTGTAAATAGGTGTAAAAGTCTGCCAGTTTGCTCCCCTCCCTGATATTGGTTTTCCTTATAATATCCTCACCAGGCCTAAAGGCATCCACCTGTCCTGTTTTCTGGCCCCCTGATTGGTTCCTGGAGATCAGGTATACCTGGATGCAGAGGCATCCACTTTCAGAGCTCAGGGTGCATTAATATCTGTATGAATCCAACATTTTCATTCCTTACTGACCCTAGAAGAGATGCACCTCTTGGAGACATTGTGCTTTTCCTTCCTAGTGGTCTCACTGACTGAGGTAATTTTTCATCAAGAATGATGGATTTACACTTCAGACTCAGACTAAATCTGTAAAGACTAACGTCGAACTTTTTCTTGTGTTTGAATTCAGGTACAGCAGGCTCAAGGAAGTAAGTCAACATTTTACACGATGGGCTGAAAGAAATCAGAGGGTTCCTGCTTAATTTGTTAAAAATACTACAACCAGTTTGGTGGAGGATCAACCCAATCTTGAGCTAAAATAACTTACCACGCTCCACGCTCTCTGACAATCCGTTTAGCCGAGGTTTAGGCTTTAGTCGGGCTCTAGTAAACTAGACTGGTGTTGTATTTCCCCGCAGACTGTGACATTATCTCCATCACCTCGCCCTCGGCCTCCACGCTGAACGTCCAATGGACCAGTTTCCCCGGAGCCACCAACTACCTGCTGGAGTTGCAGGCCATGAACGCCAGCCTGACGCCCGTGGTGCTGGAGACCAGCGCGGCCACCACGGAGAGACTGGTGCAGGGGCTGAGACCTGGCACCGTGTATCAGGTCAAACTTAAAGTCTACCAGTTCTACTATGTAATGTGCATCAGTTCCAGAATAGCACTGACAGGTAGGCTTTCTCCTTCGACGTGAGGAACCATGGACAAAATAAAAATCACTCGGGTCGTTATTATTATTTTCTCTTTCTCTCAGTTCCCACAGCCGCACAGATCACGTTTTTCAGGGCAATATCGAGCACGGCGATCAGCTTCCAGTGGTCCAGCGCGGCGGGGGCGGACAGTTATGTGTTGGTGGTGGAGGGAGCGTTCCAGCCCGAGTACCGCAACCTGACCTTCACCGCTCTCAGCGGCAACATGAGCGGCCTGCAGCCCGCCACCACCTACCGCTGCTCGGTCTTCTCCTCCAACAGCGCCGGCCTGGGCGCCCGGAGCGCCGTCAAAACTGTCGCCACGCGTAAGTCTATCTGTGCATTAAAGGAAAAAGGGAAATGTTTTTAAGTATTTCTTTAGTGTTTTATTTCATGAGTGTCATAGATTTTTTGCCATTCGCTAATTGCTGTGTAGAAATGAGGCTCACCAGAATGATCAGTGCTGACCTAATTAACACGTTAGGTCTGATTGCTGTCTTTTTATAAAACTTTTCCTATCAGCTTTTTCACTAATTATTTTTGCTAATCAGATTGGTTAATTAAGATGGGTCAGTTGTAGCATCAGTTGTGTTTTATAAAATTTGTTAAGCCTATAGTTTTAAACAGTAATAGCGTTTAATTAGGTTAATTTTCATACATTTCAGAATACAAGTCACAATAATCGATGGACAACTTATTCAATCACATTCACTTGTTTGTTGCTCTGCAGTGGTTCCGCCACCAGGGGTCGTGACAGTAACAACAGTAAATTACAACACAGCTCTGGTCACCTGGTCCAGTGTCTCTGGTGTGTTGTTCTACCAGGTGTCACTGATGGACAACTCCAGACTTGCTCCCAGTGCTTGGAATACCTCTGCTACCTCTCTGAATTTAGCTAACCTCAAACCCTGTTTAAGTTACACAGTAGGCGTTTCATCAATAAATATGTTTCTGCAACCTGGAGAGCCATATACTGTCTCCTACACCACCAACCGTGAGTATTAGTTGCATGGTTCTGATAAGACTATAAAAACAAAAACACTCTTATGGCACTATGAACTTATGGTAAATGTTATGTTATTCACATATTGAAGTAAAAAAAAATCATCCATTTTGTACCCACTCAGCTATTGCTTCGGTGACATCCATATCGGTGGACTACAGCTGCAGTAGTGCCATGGTGAGCGTGAGTTGGGACTCTGTGTTTGGTGCCAGGTTGTACCGCGCAGTGGCCAGCGGCAAGAATGGAACGTCTCTGTCCTGCACCTCCAATGGCACCTCCTGCCAGATTACCTCACTTCAATGTGGCCAAAGCTACACTGTCAGGATTACCAGCATTGCTGACTGCGAGAGCATCTCTAACACCAGCCGCACTTTTGAGACCGGTGAGGAGAAGACATCGTCTACAGCTTTCCAGCTTTGCAGAATTCAGTGTCTGAGACATGACCTGACTTTCAAGATAATTTGATTTGAGTCGTTTATTAAGAAAAAAAAAAGAAATACACAAATGTGATTGGAGGAACTATGTATACTGTAGTGGAAAATTTACCATAAAAAAATGTTCTCAGCAGTAACATATTTCGACCAATATTTAAATTTTCAAGGAGCAGTTTTTATAAAGGGTTATTTCAGATAAGATAAACTTTTATTAGTCCGACGGAGGGAAATTTGCATTGTTACAGCAGAAAGTGGACAAGTGGACAAAGGTAGGAGCAGAGAAAACAGTAGAATAAAATCTATACAACACAACTGTAAAACTTATTTATATATGTTTAAGAATTTAAGCAGCAGGGCGCAAGAAATAGAGTGTTAGCACAAGAAACATTATGTCCTGAATTTTGTCAAATGTGCTTTAATCTGGTGATTCTTTTTGCCAAAAAGTATTTTGCTTTTCAAATGAAGACACGAAAAAAGTTTTTCATGCATACTTGCTGTCACATATTTCATCATAATATGTCCAAATGAGCTGCAATGTCAAATGTAATCTTTTAAAAATTATCTGAGTTATTAATTTTTGTTTGTGCTGAAGTGGAAGATAACTGTCGGTTAGCATCAGTGTGAAGCGAGTAGTTATGGTTAAAAACCTGCTCATCACTTACAGAAGTGTGG
The DNA here is from genome assembly GCA_037974405.1 of Brachyalestes nurse. Classification (NCBI taxonomy): domain Eukaryota; kingdom Metazoa; phylum Chordata; class Actinopteri; order Characiformes; family Alestidae; genus Brachyalestes; species Brachyalestes nurse. Next base: position 3,730 of record JBBPCY010039900.1, read on the forward strand.
GTAAAACACTTCTCAGCCAATCAGATTCTGCTGTTGGGATAAAATGGATTATAATGTTCTAAAATTAGTGCAAAATTGCCACCTTCAGATTGATCCAATCCTCTCTTTGTCCACTTCTTCCTTATTTACTCTCTCAGTTCCTCTGTCTGTCACCTTTGACGTCATCCACTTTTTTGGCCATTCAGAAGTGACCTTTTTTTGTCACAGAGACATTGTTTGCTGGTTACTGTTGTGTGTTATAAGAAAGGCAATACTGAGTCAGTCCTCAGGGCTAAAGTGAGAAATGGTGTAGAATGAGATGTTCCTTTCCTAACGGAGGAACACGCCCAGACCCCATTGTCCGAACGATGAGCTGTAGATGAGTCTCAGTAGTCACCAGGAATGTTATGTTTGAGCTAAAATGTAACTCTGTCTTTCTCTTCTCCCTCCCCTGTGTACACAAACAGCACCCTGCCCACCCCAGAGCCCGGAGATTTACCGTGAGTGTTCCAGCAATGTCATTATATTCTCGTGGACACCCACCAACAACACAGCATATTACATTGCTAAGTCTGAGGACTCGAATGGGCTGGTGGACGAGTGTATTACACCGCACACTTCCTGCAGCTTCACTCAAACGGACTGTGGCAATACGTACAAGTTCACTGTCAGCTCTGTGTACTCTGGTGCTCAGGGCTGCAACAGTGCGACCACCTTGCCAGTAACTGTTAGAACAGGTAAGAGTTCATAGCGCTTCAGAGTGAAGTATTTTTCCCAGGATTTTTTTTCCAGTGCTCAACAGTGTGTATTAGTGCAGAGAAAACACTGAAGGTTTGTGGTCTTCCGAGTTTAGACTCTGCTTGTAACTGTTAAATTGATCAAAGGATGTTTAAAGGATGATGTATAAACATTTTAAACCTCTGAATACGTCTGTGCAACATGTAATCCATGACAACTGTAATAGTGTCCACAGGTTGAGAACCCAGTCCACAGATAGTAACATAGTGTCCACAGGTTGAGAACCTGGTCCACTGATAGTAACATAGTGTCCACAGGTTAAGAACCCAGTCCACAGATAGTAACATAGTGTCCACATGTTGAGAACCTGGTCCACTGATAGTAACATAGTGTCCACATGTTGAGAACCTGGTCCACTGATAGTAACATAGTGTCCACAGGTTGAGAACCCAGTCCACAGTCCACTGTACTGTCAGAGTTTGCATTAACACTAAATTATAGAAACGAGCAGAGCTACCAGTTTAACTGTGCATACTCAGGGTGTCTCCATTAGTCCCCCTTGTAAGACTTCTGGGAAAATAAGTCTTAGTTATGAAATTAAGTGACTGAGGAGACAAAAAATACTACAATGGAAAAAAGGAATAATACAAATTCTTAGGTCTTACATTTAGTAACCTTGACTCGTCCACTTCCTCAGCACCCTGTTTACCTCAGAATGTTCACACCTCGTCAATGAGCTGTGTGTCAGACACATTGGTTACCACGTGGGACCCAGCCCCAGGAGCCCTCAACTACACCGTGCAGGCACGCGGGAACCGCAATGACTTCTACAACTGCACCTCCCAGGGCACCAGCTGCGCACTGACGGGTGTGAAGTGCGGCCAGAGTCTGAGTGTGTGGATCACCGCCTCCAATGATGACTGCACCACCGATCTCCTGCTGGCGGGCGTGGCTGAGACAAGTGAGAGAGTCTGTGTTCGTTTTACACACTACTATCTGTTGTGTGGATAGTTGAAATGAAGCTATATTTTGTGTTCTGAAATGACTTAAAAAATTCAAAATTACGTAATTTTTATTTTTATTATTACTTTTAAGATTCCAGTTATTGTTTATGTTTTAATACATTTGCAACAATTATTATCATATGTGCAGAAATATTATTTTAACCATCCTCCTAATCTCTTTCTCTTTCTTCAGTTCCCTGTGCCCCTCAGACTGTTTCCATGATGAACACTTGTGGCTCATTCTCCATAACTCTCAGCTGGCTGACCGACAACAATGCCATCTTCTATACAGCCAAAGCTGTTCTTCCTAACGGTTCGATTCGCTCCTGTAGCACCATGGACACGCAGTGTGAGATAATGGGTCTGCAATGTGGACAAGTTTATGAGGCCTATGTCATGGCGACCAATTTCATCTGCAACAGCACCGACAGCCAGCATGTTTTCGCACAGACCGGTAGGGTTCCGACTGAAGAGTATTTCACACAGGAGGAATTAGTACATTAACTATTTCATGTAAGCCTTGAAAATAAGACCCTCTTTTAGTTTGAGAATTGAGAATGACCCAAATACTAATTTTTGCCAAAAATGTGCTGCTTTACTTTCGACGATTCCAGTTTACATTTACTCCATAATGTTATGAAGAGTGATCAGTCTCTCTCTGCAAAAAAAAATGATTGTAATCACCTGGTCCATTTCAGCTCTGCCACAAAAGGACATCATTTTAGTGGTCCTCTCGTAAACACAGGTGAGAGATTTGAGGAGGGCGAGGCTGGAGATCACTCTGTCAGGCTGACGGAGTTAGAATAGCAGACTGGACACTTCAAAAGATGGTGGTGCTTGAAATTGTTGTTTCTCCTCAGTTAACTGTGGTTCCCTGCAAGGAAACACATACAGTAAGCACTGCTTTGCATAAAAAGAGTAAGTGAGGATATTGCTTCTAGTAAGATTGCACCTAATGCAACCATTATTCGGCTCATCAAGAACTTCAAGGAGATTGTTGCCCAAGAAACTTCAAAGAGTTGTTGAGGGTGCCCAAGAAAGTCCAGCAAGTGTCAGGACCGTCTCCTGAAGGTGGTTCAGCGACGGGATCAGGGCAACACCCGTGCAGAGCTTGCTCAGGAATGGCAGCAGGCCGGTGTGAGGGTATCTGATCGCAGTGAGGCGAAGACTTCTGGAGGACAGCCTGGGTTCAGGAAGCGCAGCAAAGAAGCCACTTCTCTCAGAGACAAACTGATATTCTGCAAAAAGAAGAGGCAGGTGGACAAAGAAAAACCCACAAATTCTGACAAACTCTAGGCATTGTTTATCCTGATCAGTCGGGACTTGGCTCAGAAGTTGACTGACAGCAGCAAACTTTGTGAAAAGTGATTATTTGTGTCATTCTCAAAACGTTTGGTCATAATCGTAATAATTCATGGCCGTTACTGAAAGAAAAGAAATGGTTGAATAATAAGCCTCAGGTTCAAGGCCTTAGGTTATCCAGCTAAGAGAATCCCACTGTTACGTACCCTATAAGGTTTTAATTTTTGCCACAAACCTAAAATGGTCTATTAATTAAATTCTTCTTTCCAGTGCTTATTTTCCCCATATCCTAACTTCTCCCCTCTTCCTTGGTGTAGCCCCCTGTGCTCCAGTGAGTGTACAGGCTGTGAAGGACTGTCAGTTGAACACGGCGACGGTGCAGTGGCAGGGCCAGCAGGCCGGAGGCTCCTACACTGCTCTGATGGTGGATAATGAAGGAGCCATGCTCAACTGCAGCACCAGCAGCAATAACTGCAGCATCGCCAGCCTGCGCTGTGGACACATTTACAACATTACAGTCACGCAAAACGACACAAACTGCAGCAGCCTGCCCTCCCCAGCCATTCAGATGGAGTCTGGTAACGTCACCCACACACATATACATCTACTGGCCACACGTAACATACAGATAACTTTAAATATGTAACATGTAAATGTTTAGTCTATTATTTCGTTTTAATGAGCTGTGCCAACCCTATCCTGAACAGCATTTTACAGGCCCTGAATACTTTTTGGTATATTTTCAGAACAGAGCAGATACACTTCCGATTAATCAATGTTTCTGTCCGCAACACCTGCGCTAGATTTTGTCCGTTTCCATCAAAACTGTTGTGCCTCCATGCTATACCGGCCTCGTATAGCATATTTTGCTCTGGGCATTTTACTTTAACAGAGAATTTAAATGACACAATCCACCAGATTTTCATTGCTTTTTTTTAAATAAAACATTTAATCTTGCATATAAACATATCATTATTGTTGACTATAGATTTAATTACACATTTTGTTATCAGAATCCGAATCTGAAATCTTACGTACATTATATTACAAAGCTAATGCTATAGTGTTGTATGACTTGCATTCTGATGTTTTTCCTTTGTGTTCCACTCTAGTCCCGTGTGCTCCGCAGCAGGTGGTGGGTGCAGTTAACTGTTCGTCAGGTGAAATGACAGTGGGGTGGAACAGCTCAGTTGTGGGAGTGAACTACACAGCAACGGCGTGGTCTGGAGCTGGAGTTCCAGTCTTTTGTAAATCAACTGGAACCCGGTGCGGTGTGGGACGGCTGGACTGTGGCAAGGCCTACAGTGTGGTGGTACAGGCCACTCGTGGAACCTGCCAGTCTGTTCTCAGTCAGCAGATTACAGTGAACCAAGGTGAGCACAAATGGAGACACAGTTGTTACAATCACAGAAAAATTTTGCTTATGCATGTGTGACAAAGTGGTTTTAGCCAATTGAAAATGTGTACATATACTCTGATCAGCCATCACATTAATACCACAAACAGAGGAAGTAAATAATATTACTTCCGTTAACAGAATCTAAAGGGAAGGGAACATAGCTCCAGAGACACCAGTGTTGCTTTATACCTTTAATTAAAGCGCCATATATACAAATAATACAGTCCGGAGAAGATGGCTTTAGGCATGGATAAACAGCACCAGCTTCTGTATCGGAGAACTGTACAAAACTGTATATAACAGTAAAACACAACACAGTCTTCTACCAGTCTTTCAATCATCCCGGCCTAGCTCTGGCTTCCTCTTTTATTAAAGAACAGCTGATAACTCCCCATAGCCTGCCCTTTAGACCGGGAGGACAGAACAATGGAATGCTAAAGGCTTGAGGCAGGAAAGCAGGAAAAAGTAAGGATCTGAGGGACTTTGACGATTAACCAGCAACAGGTCTTGGTGCCCAAGGCTCACTGATGCGTGAAGGAGGAAAAGGACAGCCCGCCTAGTCCAATCCCACAGAAGAGCTTCTATAGCACAGAATAAAAAAAGTTTATGCAGGATATGATAGAAATGTGTCAGAACAGTGCTGCTAGCTCCAAAATGAAAAGACAAGCTAATAGAGCCAGTGCAAAAGCGTACATATGGCAATTACATGTTTTGTTGATTTTGTAATTGAAAATAGGTGCACAATCTGTACAGGGAACAACTTATTTACTGAATTCAACGTCTTGTAAAAACTAAATATATCTGCCATGAGCTTCTTATCAGGTTTTTATTCCTAGTATGCTAAATTAAGTTAAAAATGTTTTCACTAAGAAAATCAAGAAAACTTCATCAGATGCCCCTAATAATTTGCATACAGCTGTAAAAATGTGTGTGTGTGTCTGAGTGTGTGCACACAGACAGTGCTGCTCTAAACCCACTTAGTCTCAGAGTGTTTTTGCCTCTGCCTAGTGCCTTGCGTACCCACCAATGTCTCTGTGTCTTGGGGGTGTGGTGCAAGTTCTGTGGACGTCACCTGGTCCCCCAGCGCTGGAGCACAGAGTTACATCGCCACTGTCATAAATACCCAGGGTCAGAGGTCACAGTGCATTAGTAATGGGACCGGCTGCAGCATTGCTAACCTCACCTGTGGTCAGTCGTACAGCGTGGTCGTCACGGCAACCAACAACATCTGTAGCAGCCAACCGAGCCAGACAGTCTCTCTGTACACAGGTGCGTATACACACACACACACACACACACACACACACATACACACACACACACATACACACACACATAGGTAGTTCTACATATTATATATGGAGTGTCTTGGTTTCTTGGTTTCTAAGCCTAGCCCTAACCCTGATAAACTTTTGAATAACTGTAACTGTATACTACTGAAAAACTACAAAGGAGTACAGACAGTGGCATCGAGTCAAGTTGAACCTCTAGGGGTCAGAACAGAGTTTTAAAGGTCCCATGACATGAAAATTTCACTTTATGAGATTTTAACATTAATACAAGTTCCCCTAGCCTGATTATGGTCCTGCAGTGGCTAGACATGGCGATAGGTGTAAAGAGTGCTTTGGTCATCCTGCTCCGCCGCTGAGAAAACGACAGCTCAGACGGCCCGATCTGGAATGTTCCCCGTATGTCATAATAAGGGGAAAGGTTTCCTCCCCTTTCTCATGCTTTGCCCACCCAGAAGCAGCTGTTATTCTTGAATTTCAGAAAGAGACTTCAGATACAGTATTAGGACCACTAAGACCTATATAAAAGCATACAAAAGCAGCATGTCATGGGACCTTAAAGTAATTTTCATGATCACAATATGTATAGAATAGATCAATGTAAATGAACAAATGACACCCTTTATTTATTATAAATGGTGTAATTATTTTCTCTCAGCCCCATGTGCCCCCCAGAATGTGTCCACTATTCTTGCGTGTGACTCTAACTCACTGACCGTAAGCTGGAGCCCTGCTGCACTGTCTCAAAACTACACCGCCATCGCCGCGTGGAAGGGTGTTACTGTAACTTCCTGCAGCTCTCAGAACACCAGCTGCCAGATGCGAGGCCTTCAGTGTGGCCAGCAGTACAACATCACAGTAACTGCATCCAATGGCAACTGTAGTGGAATGGCAAGCCCTGCACAAACTGTACTAACAGGTAAATGTTTCAGAATGTTCATTTTTTCAGCCAGATTGTATTAGGGAACCATTACATGATATTAGTGTTATTGTAGCATCTTGTGATCCACATAACTATGATAATTACGCTGCAACTACACAAATAATGGTTCAAATTAATGTAGATTTGTCTACATTACATCATGTCACATCATGTCATGATTGATAAGTAGCTGACCAGTCTCTCTTCTCTTAGTCCCCTGCATTCCTCAGAATGTTACTGGTCACAGTGCATGTGGATCGGGGTCCCTGGTGGCATCTTGGGATGCTGCTCCTGGGGCCAGTGGATACATTGCTATGGTCTCAGTCTCAGGCTGGTTCCCTTGGGTATGTGTGACAACCAACCTGTCGTGTGTGTTCAGCCTGCAGCAGGCCAGTCAGTACAGTATCAGTGTAGTGGCACTGAATAGTGTCTGCAACAGCACCAACAGCCCAGCCACCGTCCTAAATTCAGGTACTAAACTCTTACTCATCACACACATCACATACATTGAAAAACACGTTAGCTGCAAGTGCAACAGTCCTATACATTACACACCTCAAGAACAGGTCCAGTGCAAGACCACACCTGAACAAAATGCCACATACCTGCATTAGAGCATTCTTTGACATCACACATCTGGACTACAGGTACAGGTCACACCCGTAATTACAGTGGATTACAACAATTGGACTACAGGTGTTGCACTTTACAGTGATTCCACACTGAGTGATGCCATATTTTTGTCCTCTGCTTGATCTGGAAAAAATATGCCATTAATTAAAAGAATGTAATTTAATTTGTTTGAGGTGAGTTTTATGAAGCCTGAATGTTCTGTGATTTGTTTAATTGCTACAAAGTAAAACGCTTGGTGAACAGTCCTCCAGTGTGGCCAGGGGTTGTAAATAACCATGAGATAATATTGTTTTTCCCTACAGGTCCCTGTAACCCTCAGAACGTAACAGCCATACTGCAGTGCAGTAGCAATGTTGCCACAGTGATGTGGAATGCCAGCACAGGTATGAGTTCATACCAAGTTCTGGCACAGACAGATGGCGGGCAAACTGCTGCTTCCTGCTCCACCAACAGCACGTCCTGTCAGTTAACCTCTCTGACATGTGGGAAAACATTCAATATCACTCTTCTGGCAGGGGGCGTGCCCTCGAGCAGCACCGCCCAGCCAAGTACTGCAGTCACCTCAGGTGAGCACACACACCACCGCGGCACAGACGGTGATCTTTTTGTAACATTTCCAGCAAGAATGGATAAAACAAAGATATTTATTGGCATCATGTTAAATAACAGCACATTTTGTGGGAATACGTAAAAACACACAGAGCATAACTAGCATAATCCTGTTTAATCATTTGAAGCTTATTGTCCCTCCAGTTATCCTTTCAGGAGTGATGTTCTGTCAAACTTGTTTAAATCTGCCAACACGGGTGTGATGTGCATTAAAGGCTTTTTATATTTTTTTGATTTTTTTTTATATTCACAGGTTGCAGTTTGGGTCAGAAGGTGTTTAATAGTGTTAATCAGAGTAATGATGTTAACATGTCTGATTTGGGATTCATATTCCTATACATTTGCATGTTCAAAAAAGCGTTGTGTGGCTTATTTACATATCACATTGAGAAATTATTATTTGACTCTGACAGAGACATGTAGTCTTTATGCATAACATGTAAAATATAATTTTTTATTTACTATTACTAATAACTAGAGTTGTATTAATTATGATATATTATTTCGATTTGTTTGGAGTAAGTAAATAATTTTCACACTGAATACACATGTATTACCTCCCTGTAGCTCCATGCCCCCCCACCATCCTCAACACATCCCTGGACTGTGCAACAAATGAAGTTTTGTTGTCATGGACTCCTGTCAGCAATGCCATCAGTTACCTTGTCAACGCCACGTCTACAAATGGACACCAGGCATCATGCATTTCCACAAACTCCAGCTGTCGTCTGATTGGACTACAGTGTGGTGAAATGTACCGTGTGTTTGTTACGGCACAAGGGCAGCAGTGTGGCAGCTCACCAAGCACCAGCGTCAACATCACTATGGGTCTGTCCACAAACTTTTAATACATGAAAAAACAAGCAGTGTCTGGTGGATGGAACTGGATGGTCTGTGTTTCATGTATGCTGTCATTGCACCTGTTTTTAACTTTAGCTACACTCTGCACATGATCTACCCCATGGTATAATTTGTCCAGAACGAGGATCACGTACCTCCACTTTGGAGGCAGCACCTATTTTACTAAATGCAGCACTTCTTTCACATGTTAAATACATTCATTTTGAAATGTATTTATAAAACATTACACCCTAACTAGAACACTAAAATCACTGACAGCTAAAATTATAACATTGATTATCTTCTTACAATGGCAAGGAGGGACAGTCAGTTATGTGTAAGAATCTGTGGGATTATTACAGGGCCAAATTGTGATGGCTAAACGACTGGGACAGAGCTTCTATAAAACTAACACTGAAGAAAAGAAAGGCCAGATAGACTTTACCAGAAAACACTGAATAGCCTCCCCAGTTCTGGATAGATAAACCCAAGATCATCTTGTATGAATGAAAAGTATGGAGAAAGTAAGGGACAGCTCATGATCTGAAACATCATCCGTCAAACATGGTGGAGGGAGTTATTTCATGGGCATATTTGGCTCCCAGTGGAGCTGGATTGCAGGTGTGTATTGATGGTGTGACTGCAAACAGAAGTCGCAGGATGAATTCTATAGGCGCTTTACAGTGCAAATGGATAATGACCTAAAATATACTACGAAAGCAACCCAAGAGTTTCTCGAGGTAAAGAAATAGGATATTATTCAATGGCCAAGTTTGTCACTAGATCTCAACCCAATAGTCTGGGGATGAGGCTCAGTGGTAGAGTGCATGCTTTATCTGTATGAGGTTCTGGGATCAATCTCCATTTGTGGGGCATTTCTCCATTTCTGGTAGCCTATTTGTGAGGGTATTCACCCTGTGATCAGGAAGTCGTGGGTTTGATTCCCAAGACTGCTAAACACCTCTGAAGTACCCTTGAGTAAGGTACTGTATCCACACTGCTCCCCTTCACACTGCTCCCCCACACACACTGCTCCGCCACACACTGCTCCCCCACACACTGCTCCCCTACACACACTGCTCCCCCACACACTGCACCCCCACACACACTGCTCCCCTACACACTGCTCCCCTACACACACTGCTCCCCTACACACACTGCTCCCCCACACAC
>JBBPCY010039949.1:0-13615 GCA_037974405.1 Brachyalestes nurse
TTTGGGGTGTGGTGTTGTGTGTGTGTGTGTGTGTGTGTGTGTGTGTGTGTGTGTGTGTGTGTGTGTGTGTGTGTGTGTGTTTGCTCATTGGCAGTGCAGACTCTGCTGCAGTGGCCTCTGGGACCCGGCACACGTTCTTTCTGATGAAAAAACATTTCTGTTTAACTGCAACTTAAACGACTACAAACAAGCACAATTTCAGTGATTTAGGAAAGCTATTATTTTGCCCTCCTGTTTACTGCTCCACTCTTATTTCCTCCCATCCTTCCTCAAGTACTTCTTTCTCTCCTCTCCCTCCCTCTTTGTCTCCTGTTTGTCTTTTTTGTTTGTCTTTTTTGTCAACTGTGCTTGTTCTTTCTTCATCTCCTGCAAAGACAGCGCTGTTTGGTTCTGATGTTTTACTCCAGAGAAAGAGCTGGAGCTCGCTGAAGGAAATATGAAGGGGAAAAGAAATGCAGCACAGTTCTGTCTGCATATTCTATAGTGTGCGACTTCCAGCTTTTAATACACCTGAGAGATGCTTTTTCAAGTGTACACATGCTTGGAGTTTACCTTAGGACCTTGTCAATAAATCATTAGAATCATCCGATAATTCTGTCCTTGATAAATTTGAGCACCATTATGATTTTAACAGTAAAGACAAAAAAGCGTCCAGTCAGAACCCCAAGTTTGAGAATATATTGTTGGGGGGAAGGTGTGGGGGTACTGAAATACTCCACTTGATTAAAAGTGTAACTGGCATAGTGACATTGAGTTACTTTTTTTTTTTTTTCATCTGCAGTATTGTTCTTAAGTTTCATATTGGTCAGGCCAAGAAAGAAGGGGAGAGAGAGACAGAGAGAGAGACAGAGAGAGAAAGGGGAATGGGATATGGAGGATCAGACGGATTGTGTGTGTTGGAAGCAAGGGTAATGTGATATGAAGGTGATAGCTCTCTCAGTACCCACCAGTGTTATTCCAATAGAAACTGTGTCATCTGATCCAACTTGTCTCAGATAGAAAACCACAGTGTTTCCTCTATTCCTGCAAGTCATATTGCACCAAAGAACAGATTTGACGTTACTGCCACTTATATAAAACTAGTTGGACCTAAAATGAAGTGAATGCACATTTAGCGAATGCACATGCAACCCTTTTTTCTATAATTTCTCTTCCTAAACTGAAACATATTGAGCCTTTCAGACCTACAGGAATGCTCAATACAAATTCAGCAATTACCCTACCATTGGTCCTTCCCTAGACCACTTATGGTCGCTCAGATCCTTATGGTTGCCCATTTTTCCTGTATCAACATTAACAAACCAACTGTTTACTTTGCTTTATGTATCTCAACCCATTTTGTATTAGTTTTTATTTCATCTTGTGATGTTATATATGTATATATCAACCTTATATCTTATATATATATCAATCTTATAGCCTTTCCATTTAGTTTAAGAAGAGGGAATATGAAGAAGTGTGCATATATATATATATATATATATATATGCACACTTTTTCATAGTCCCTCTTCTTAAACTAAATGGAAAGGCTATACGATTGATGTGCATGTAATGGTGACAGAACAAATGGCCCAGTCTTCTTCTTGAGAAATGTTGTTTGCTCTGTTGATTGGTACAGCTCCCTCTATTCAATTCCAAATCATTCACCAGCACCACTGTTTCTGTAGCAGGCTGCCAGCAGTAATTATTAATGTAAATGTGTTATTTTCATACAGCTCATGAAATATTCATGCTTCCACAGGCTTAGCGTCAGTTAGCAGGCATTCTATGTTTGTAGACTATTGTATCTGGTGTGATTATGTGGTAAAGATAAATATCATTACGCTGTCATAATGATTTTACTCATAATTTATGTATGAAACATTGATTCTGATCAATGCATCCATTTAAAGGACACATTTTTATTTTATTCTATTGATAATTGTGAAACATTTCCACTTTTTTGGTGATCAAAGTAATTATAGTCATCCTGTTAGAGGTTTCATTTAAGCAGAGCTTATGATAAAAGTTTGCAGGTGATGTTTTGAGCAGCACACACACTGACATCACTACAATGTTTTACTTTTTACACTATATGTTTTAAACTGGACACTGAAATCACTCTTCTGTCTTTCACTTTTTGTCTGGTGGACGAATCTAAGTTTGGCGAATGCCAGGACAATGCTACCTACAGGAAAGTGTATTGCCAACAATGGTGGAGTGATACTGGTCTGAAGATGTTTTTTTAGGGTTTGTGGGACACTTGCTCCCATAATGATACTAGTGCCAGTGCATAAAATGTTGCCACCCTAGGCAAAACAGAATTTTGCCACCACCAGCTGAGGGTAGGGGGTGGGGGAGGTTTGGCAACAGATTTGAGCTGGAGGGATCACTAGACTGCCGAAATGTTCAGCTATAATTAAATGGTTTAATAAAACTGCCTTTCATATCCACTTTCATTTATTTCGACGGATCTTGGAGTAAGGCCATGGGATACAGATCAGGCAAAACCAGGGCAAACAGATAGGAAAGAAAGTTTCATTCAGCTATTCAGACATGGCTTGAGTCCTGTCCCTCCCAGTGTAGCCAGAAAAACAGCTGCAAGAAAAACAACCAACCAGGTCTTTGGAAACAAGCCCAAAAGAAGCTGTCAAAAAACACAAAAGTGATTTTATAAATACTTTAAAAATTTAATTTGGACATTTTTCACTAATCACTAATACTTTTTTTAAGTTCCATTATTATTCACATGTAGATCTAAATGCCTTTAAATGACTTGAATTTAATTCTGTTCTGCGGCTGCACCACTTTGGCTTTACTGAAACCACTCACTTCCAAACGTTTGTATTTTCTATTCAAATAAAAGCATGTTGAAAAGAGAAGAAGAAACCTTAACAAACTTTAACTCCTGTGTTTATAGACAGTAGGTGTATGGTCAGGGTTATACAATAAGGAAGAGTTTTTAGACTTAATACTTTTCCTTCTACTTAAGTTGCTTTTTCGGTAGCTATTTTTGCTTCCACTTGAGTCATTATTTCATTATTCCATTGAAGTACTGAGACTTCACCATGCGATTTTTAGGCTCGTCTACCCACCTCTGGTCAATTATGCCCACAGCGAATTGGCGGCAGTGTCCTCAGTGAGGCTGCAGCAGCGAGCTGCCCTGGCTGTGAGCCTCTCCTCAATGGAGCTGCTTTGCCGTTCTCTTCTAGTCTCTCATTAGCAGCTGCTATATCTGACAACCCACTGAACAAATGAGCTCAATAAGAGCGCGCTGTGGTGTCAGAGCAGAGGAAGGCTCTCTTCCTCCATCTCCACGTCTGAACAAGATAGTGAAAGAGCAAGATTACAGCAGCTGAACAAGACAAAAAGCAGAAAAGAGCTCCATCTCGCTCTGTCAGAGGTCCCTGATCTCCCTCAAGTTTAGCCACATTACGGCTAGCATCATTAACCTCAGAGTGAGTGAAGACAGAGCATCCAAATCCTCACCCTCAGCATCACAGCTGACAGCTCTGGAAGAGCTGGAACCTTTTCCACACGTAAAGAAAACAGTGTAGAAACCTTTTATCATGATGTAGTGCACTGTGTATTGTCATATCACACATAATAAAGGCTTGTTTAACAGCTGGCTTGACAGGAGCCTAATAGGCTAATGTCTTCTGGTAATATAAGCCTTCATTTAAAAAACAACATAAAAAATAAAGAGTAAGTTGCATGCATGACTTACAAGCTTCAAATGTAATCCACAGAATGCTATTGGAAATTAATTTTATAATTATTACTGCACACTATTATAATACGCTTTTAAAACTTTTTTTTTAAGGCTCAAAGATGGAAGTCTGTTTGTCTGGGGATTAACCTAAACATTGGCGGATTATAGCCCTTTTGTGTGCAATGAAAATTGTGAATTCTTTTTTATTAAAAGATTGTTCATAAAAATAATTTGATCTGTCTCATTCAATTATAATTTTTAGCAAAAATTCATTCAAAACTGATTTCTTTGGTTGTAAAACAGCACTGTGACATAAAACACCACAATGCATTAACCAAAGACACTCACTGTATATTGAAGTTGGTCTTTAGTGTGTACAAATAAGAAGCAATACCAAATTTCAGCACGAGTAATGTATGGAATATGATTAAGATGGTATTTGCTTTATAGCCTAAGTAATTAAACGGTTGCTCAAATAAAGAACAGAACCTAAAACATACACTTATTATTTTTCCTTAAATACAAGAGTCATCAGCGGTGCACTTATGTTAATTGCAAAGTCTGGGCATTTCTTGAACATGTATTTTTAATTGGCTCTTTAAAAGGTGGAAGTGGCTCGTGGAGGATGGGGAGGAGAGGCTGTGAGAAAGTTTTTAAACATGTCTGATCTTCCTCCCGTCTGTCCAACACACACATTTTAATGAGCTCCTCTTATTAGCTTTTCCTTAGCCTAGCCGTCTGGAGCTAGTTCAAGCATTAACGCAAAACACAACTTGTTAAGATTTCTAATGGAAAAAGTATGTTCACTTTCTTTGTATTTGGTTGGGATTTTCATAACAAAATAGAGTTTCATAAATGTGTCTGTTCTCTCCTTTCTTCCACTCCTCTTCCTCCTTCTCTTCTTTTCTGTTTATCTCATCTCCTCTCCTCTTGTCTTTTGTCTCTTATTTATCTCTCCTCTTCTTCTACTCATCTTCACTCATTTCTTCTGCCTTCCCTTTGGCCTCACCTTTTCTCTCCTCCCCTCCCTGTTTATCTTCTTTCAGTTTCCTCTCTCCTTTTTTCTGCTCTCTTCTCCATCTTTTCATCTCTCTTCGCTTCCCTCCTCTCTCTTCTCCACTTATCTCCTCTCTACTAATGTCCTGTCCTTCCTTCTTTCTCCTCTCCTCTATTTCCCTATCCTTCTTTTCCCTCTATAGCCATATTATGAGCACAATCTGAAGGGCTCACATTGCTATTAGCTACATATTCATTGTGTTCTGAATGATTCATTGTGTTCTGAATTCTGTTATAGCTGTAATTTACTCTAAGACATAGTACAGAACTCAGCTGAAAGATGAAAATGATACAGAAGCTATAGCAGGTGCTGCTGAACTGCAGAAACTCATTAGGGGGCTGAATGCCGGTTGGCGTGGTTTAAACAGGCTGACTCTATGCTGCGCTCTGAAAGTCTTCTCTGTTTGGTGCCAAAGGTTGAAATTCATGAGCCTGCCACATGGCTCCAAATGGCTGCTTTTCCAGCAGGGGTGTTCATCAAGCTGAAGTCAGGATTTATTTCCAGCTTGTTTGCGTGTTGTCTCCTCTGTATCTCTGGAGATTGACAGGATTAGATGGAGTGATGTGGTGTGGTGGCATTGGGCCTGGTCCCAGAGGCCCTGGGGCGATTCTACCTGTCAGCCCTGATCCACTGTAATCCCAGTGTGGCCTGTCACACGGGACTGAGATGAGTTCCAGCCCTGACGTTTTGGTAGTTGTGGTGAACACTGCTCATGTGTGTGAGGTGTTGTCACACTTTTCTGTACAATTTGCTCTCCTACATGTGGGCTTACAGGAAGGCCAGCAATATTGCAAACATGTCATGTCTTGATACATGATGCAAGTTATTGAGATCTGAAATTTCATAATAAGATGTTTAGATCTCTTATGTTAGTCTTTTGATGGGATGGGCAGTCTTGTGTAATTGTAGGAGAGTTCTTAGGGTAAGCATGGAGCCTTTAACTTTTTGTTTGTTTCAACAACTTGTAGTTGTTCTTTATTTCCATTAATTATAATTGCGATATCTGGGCCAGTTTCCCTTTCAGTCCTGTGTCCTGAGCTCACAGGTGTGTGTTGATTTAAAAGAAAAATGAATTGGAGGAAAATCATGACTTTATTCAGGTGTCTCATAGTTCACTAACGGAACTAGAACTGGATTGCAGGGGGAGGGAGATGTGTGACATGAATGTTCTTGATTGGGCTGTTGATTGGCACTGGTTGAACCCTATAAACCACGCAAGTAGTTATTAGGAAGCTTATTCTTCACAGTCCACAATACATTCTGTCACACTGTATTGCAATATCATTTATTTTGATGCATTCTTACAGAGATGTTATGTTGTGCATTGTAGCATGTTATAAAATCAATTTAGTCTGATTCAGGCAGCACAGAGCAGCTTTATAGAAGTCTGAATCCAAGCCATTCATGTAAAGCCAAAGATGACAGCGGTAGAAAAAAACAATTTTAAAAGAATAAGGAATCTTTGGGAGGGCAACATGAGGAAGAAACACTAACAGGACAAGACCAGTAGTGGAATTAATATCCAATATATAGAGGCACTGATGCGTTTTAATGCTTTTGAAAAAGTCAAGTTAACTCACAGTTGCTTTTTAAAGCTCAGTGAACACAAACCACAATCTTAACTGGCTATTATATATAGAATAATGAAAGATGCCCTGTTGTTTAGGTGAAAGCCTTTCCCTGCTTCATTGCTATGGCCAGGTAAGTTGTGTATTGTCCAGCCTTTCCTATTAAAGCTGCCCTGTGCTGAACTGTCACTGCTGTTTACTCTGCACCTGGCAGCGCCGTGTCACCCGGGTTACCCTGTTTCCCTGGTAACCACATGTTGTATCAGAGTCTGGCGATTTGTGAAGCATTATATATGACCTCCATTTAGAAAGAGCAAAAGTGGTTTGTCTGGGCCTCTCCATTTTCATCGAAATATATTTTCACATTAAAGTCAGCTTTTGGATAGTGGGTCTAGCAGTAGAGAAGGAATGGGCTGTCGAACTTCACTAGCACTGAGCGCTAGCGAAGGTAGCTGAGAAGTCTTAATAACCGAATGAACTGTGGGATGAAGAGAGTGGTTTACATCTAGGTGAGAAAGCCTTAAAATAGCATGCTCTGTCTAGGAGATGCGGCTACTGTAATAAGCATTAACATGCATCTAATGCTGTGCTTCACACTCGTACGCTGCTGTGTGCTGACCTAATTGGGCCTCGATTGAATTTTGTTGCTGATAATGGGGTTAGAGTGGAGGGTTCCATTTGAATGAGGTTGTTGATGACAGTATGTGCCACTGAAAAATAGAATCATGCAGGAGATGGTTTTGTAATCTTGGTAATTTCGTGTGTTTGTGTGAGCAGGCGTGCAGCAGCTTGGTAAGATCACCCTGAAACTTAAAAGTTGACACTCTTCCGGTGCATGGTTTCTGCCATTTTACTTTTTTCATGAGGTCCATGCTGTGCAAAATTCCAGTGTTTTATTCAGTTGGTTTTATTGTTTCCAGTTTGCTTGCCTGCTGTTTGTACCTGCTGCCATTATCACTTTCTTACAATAGCTCTGTGGCCAGATTGAAAAGTGCAGCGCAAAAAAAGAGATGCGTAAGTGAAGTCAGGTTATGTGTGGCCCCATTCTCTTATGTGTATTTTTAGGGGTGTAACAATACTCATATTTTCTGGTTTCATACAATTATCATACGTAGCACATGCCTACAACACATGATGCTTAACACTTTGAAAGTGTCCGTCAAGAGTCGTATTTGGCTTTATGATTTAGACACTCAGAGGAGTAGCATGATTGCATGGTCTGTCTCAGTCCCTAGCTAGATTCCGCACCCCCCACCACCCCCCCACCCCCGAGATATGCTCTGTCCATCCAAAGAAAATTGTCTGGAAAAAAAAGACTTGCCACTATTTACTAGCTGCTCCGTTTGTGGCTGCAAAGTGTATAGCTTTAATTATTGAGACTGATGCAGATTGGTGTAAGAAAGGCAGGGGTGTAAAAAATACACTGGTGCGTGCAAAGGACTGTGGGTGCGTGTTTAGTGCGAGAGAGAGAGACGGGGAAACAGTGTGCTTGGGATAGTGTTGTATCAGCTCTTTTCTGTATGTGTTTGCGTCATTATCCATTGAAAGTATTTTCAAAAAGACGCTAGATTAGCCTGTACACTGCTAATAACTATAACGGCAGTAAGCTAAAGAGAAAGTAAAGGCTGAACTTTTCATGTCTGTGCTGTATATTCAGGCACTTTGCTCTTGTTTGAGGATTGTGTTCAGATGAAAAAAACTTACTTGAGTCCTGAACCTATTGAAGAATTAATTTATTGTTCTAGATTTACTCAAAGCATTTAGCCCATCTAGCATCTGTTTAACATAAGCGCAGTAGTAATTTCTTCCATTATTTGTTACAGAACCATACATCATACATTATCCTTACATGTGCAAGTTTAAATGGGCATTAAACATCCTTCCTGACCTGAGTCGTGACTGACATCCCACAAGGAGTGTTGTCCTCCATTGCTTGCTTTCTACTGCTAGCTACTTAAATTGCCTAGGCAGTAAATTTGTCTAGGCAGTTACTGTTGTTTTATAATATCAAGCTCTCCAAAAATCAGTTAAGTTCCAAATGAAGCTGTCAATATGTGACATGTCTACGCTATCATTTACTGTTGTCTTAATAAAAAATACAAACATCTGCACCATTTTGTTCTCACACACAAGAAACACGCTGTTGTGAGAATAACAGGTAATCACCATTCATTACATTCAGACCCGATTGGATAGTAAGAAAATTATTGGAAAACTATTATTATTATTATTATTATTATTATTATTATTATTATTAGCATATTAGGCCTAGTAGTAGTATGAGTAGTAGTAGTAGTAAGTGGTGGTTTTCCACCTATTTTGCAGGTATTTTTTTTCTGCCCCCCCAAATGAGTTAAATGACATTCTGGTCACACCTCTGCTATTCAACCAAGTTACTGCCAGCTAAGTTACACACCACTCCTGTCACAGAAAAGAGGTTAAGGCAAAAGTAAGAAAGGCATGGAGATAAGAGTAAGTTTTGGTTTTTAGTGAAAATGGGGAAGAAGAAATAAATATGCAGAAATAAGAAGCATAGTTAGTCACCAAGGTGCTCCTTGAAGAGGTGGGTCTTCAGACAACATTTGAACAGTAAGGACTTCAGCAGTTCTGATCGGAAGAAGGAGTTCGTTCTACCACTGAGCGGCCAAGACTGAGAAGAGTCTTGATGCATGTCTTCCTCTTCTTTTGAGCAGAGGTGGTTCCAGACAAGCAGTGCTTGAAGCTCTGAGAGGATGAGAGGTGACACGCTGCTTGATTAATAACCGAGTTCCCAACAGAAACGATGAGGTTGTTACTCCATATAGCTGCACTGATTGTGGGTCGCTGTTCTCTGTTTTGTGCGTTTGTGTGAATGCTGCTCCTATTCATTATTTTTGTATTTGATTTGGCTCTCTAACCTGTGGGCTGCATGCTGCGAGTTCTATTGTGATGCACGGGTTAGAGGCATTTTTCAATGTTTTAAACTTTTTTGCTTTAACTAGCTTGGGTCGAGCCAGAACAGATATACTGAAACGGGTCTCCATGAATTCTTTTTTAAACATCCTTGAATAGTCTCTAGTGTTCATCTGAGCATGAGATTGCAGTGCATGTGGTTTGATTGCCAGCCTGAATTGTTCTAAGAGTGTGCACACTGGTTCACATGTGGGTTTGAGACCTAGTTCTTATAGTCATTCATTTATTTATCAACCAATCTATGCAACGTCTTCAGAGCTATTTAGTAAAGATTGTATTTTTATAAAAACCTATTCTTTTTCATTAATGGGGCAGAGTTCCCCCTGCACTGTAATTCTTAACATAGGGTGTGGTGTTGTCAATTATCCATTAGGGAGTCATACATTTTTATTAAGGTAAAGGCTAATAGTGAGGTGTACCTGAATGATCTGTGGAGATTTACCAAGATCCACAGGTTCTTAAACAGACCATAAGTCTGCAATACAAAGAATAAAATATACTGAAGTGTGGAGGGTGCTTGTGCCCAAGAATAATCTATGTCCTGGTTCTGACATGGAAAACTAAGAACATTAGAGCAAAATTTTTGTTCCCCCATTTTTAGCACTATTGTCGGCACCAGCAGAACTCACCTTATAAGCAGGACCAGCAAGCACACAGTGTGTGTTTCGTCCTTATAAGCAGGACCATCATGCACACAGTGTGTGTTTCGTCCTTATAAGCAGGACCAGCAAGCACACAGTGTGTGTTTTGTCCCTGTGGTTGCGGTAATTCGGTAATTCACAGTATTTGAACTTCCAAGCTCTCTCTCGCGTTCAGTCATAGGCGCTGGAGCCATTATAGCATTATATGCAGGATATAAAAGCTTACAAATGATCATGGATCTTGCTAGAAAATCTACTTTGTATTTGCTACATTTATTAAGTAATTTGTCTTATTAAGACACGAATAATGTGTAATATATTTTTATCTTACCTATAATGTGAACAGTAATGTTGTAATTTGGACTGAAGGACGGCTTGCAGGTCAGGAGTAATTGGGTGGTTGAAATGTGAAGGACGTCACAGAGACGGCTGGCAGTCATTTTGGTTCTCAGTCTCCTTTTGTTCAGATTTAACAGAGAAAATGTTCGCTCACATGTATGTTGAGCCGAACAGACTGAACAATGTTTTTGCGTTTCGTCTCATCAGAGGAAACTTGGCCTTCTTTAAGCTAAGGTAGAAGTCTGGTAGGGAGAGAAGCTGATGTTGATTCTTCGGAGAATCAACACACTGCATTTCAATAATTTCTTCCACTTCTTCTGCATCCACCAGGAAGGGAGTGGAGAACAGCTGGATTTCTTTCTCAATGGCAGAAAAATATTGGAAGCTCTGACTTAATTCTGTCATGAGAACGACGCTGAAGTTAGCTCCTTATTCGAAATTTTCGTTCCACCTTAAAACTGCTCTTCATGCTGCAATATCGCCACTTGGCCTGTCGGGGAGAACCTTTAGGTTTACATGAAGAAATATGTTGTCATTTTATTATGAATTGTTTCAGAAATGTAGAGAAATAAAATGTATGTTTTTTAGGAACCTGGCTCATAAAGACATTTATAGCAATTTCCAAGCAGGAAAGTGCATTAAGTCCAAATAAGTAACAAGTGACACCAGTTCTACACATCCTATTTTGAACTGAACATGTGAGTTTTCAATGGATCAAAGCATTTAACCCATTCCTTTCCTGCCAAGAACTTGCCTTACCTTATAAGCCAATGTGCATATGAGCAGTTCCCATGTGAATTTAACAGTGAAGAATGTTTTGGTCCAAACAAGTAACAAGTGATATTAGTTCTACACATCCTATTTTGAGTTTTCAGTGGACCAAAGAACTTAGGGTATTTTCCTGGTTCCTAGGATTTTAAGTTGCAGAATAGTTCAAGATTTGAGTGAAAAGAGATCATTGCCATGTAAAGATTAAAAACGTTTTTATTTCTCTACATGCATTTCTGAAACAATTCATATAAAACGGCAACATACTTCATGTAAACCTCAGTAAAGATTCCCTCCTACAGGCCAAGTGGCGATATTGCAGAGTGGAGAGCAGTTTTAAGGTGGAACGAAAATTTCGAATAAGGAGCTAACAGCGTCGTGTCATGCCTGAGAGATGTGATCACAGACACGTTTCCCCTTTTTAGCAGAAACATCAACTAAAAAGCAAGGTCTGCCAACCACAGAGGGCCACTCAGCTTATGAAGAGATCGTTTCTTATCTTTCAAAATTTGGTCGATTTCTGATCGCAGTGAATGAAACCGTGGCAACGCGTTTACATTTTTTACATCAGCTACGGGTCACAGTTTGGACCAGTGTTGATAACTATTTTCAATGGAAAGTAGCTAAAGTCTGCTCGAAAACTCGCCAAATGTCGCTAGATGACGTTGTGCGTATATTTGCAAATTGATGACGTAATTACGTCGTATTTTCTATTAATATTTTTATTGTGTATATGTTTTTATATTTGTATTATATACTGTATTTCTATTTTATTATTGGTATTTTATTTTTTGTATATCTTTAATAAAGTAATATAAATTTATATTATACGTATATATGTTTTTTATGTGTATATGAGTTTAATAAGTTTGATGAAGTTTATCGTTGTATATGAGTAAGTAGAATCAAGTACAGTCAATCAGATGTAGCTCAGACGAGTTCAGAAACTGGAATGAACTTGAGCTCTGTAACAGTGAGTAATATAAGTGCATCAGAAGAAAAAAATGAAAAAATAAGAAGAAACGGTCAAATTAAATAGTTTTATTTCAAGCAAAGGAAAAGCAGGTAAGTGATTGATCCTTGGCAACACCGTTTGCTCATGCGCAGCTCATTCACCTCTATGTCAGCTGCTGTGCGGTCACGGAAATATGCTGCGCCTTTCAGCCGGAGCTAGCGCTCACCGATCAGAGCAGACACAGGGAGATGAGGAACTGTACCAGGAAAGCAAGACCTCGCGCTTACAGGACAGTACTGGCATTTGGAAAGTTGCTAAGGTTTGTCCTAAAGTCGCTAGATTTGTTGCTAGGCGACTTTTCAGGGATCTGAAAAATCGCTAAATCTAGCAACAAAGTCGCTAAGTTGGCAACACTGGTTTAGACACCCCTGAGTTAAGCTGTATTTAACAACAGCTTTGTTCAGTGCCTCAGTCTGTTATTGCCATCTAGCGGATAAAAGGGAAACTGTCTAATAATCCACAGGACCTGTATATATACACACATACAGATGTGCAGGATGTATATAAATATGCACCAGGACTCATTTCAGCTTCACAGCTTTTATTATTTCAAAGCATCTCTACATGCAAATCCATTAACAAAAATAATAAACATACTCAACATATGCAAGTAATAAACTGAAAATATATTACAATATATTTGGGCTGGGACTGTAAGCAATTTTGAAATAAAATTGAACCAAATTATTAGTGAATTTATATAATTTATTTTACAGTTATTTTACAGTAACATTCACTAAAGCCAGGGGCAAGGGGTCAAAGCCTGAGGCCTTTTCACACTGAGTTTATGTTCATATAAATCACACCAGAACAAAATGCTTGATTTTAAATGTACACATTAACACTAAACTCTCCTTTCTTTAACATTGGAGCTCATGTTTGCTCATAGTTTGATCACTTTTACGCTCAGAGGCGAAGTAAACAATAAGCAGAGCTTTAACTTTTTTCCAGAGTGCATCTTTGGGTTGATAAATTACAGCTTTAATACTGAAATAGTTTTTTCCTCCTCCTTGTCTTATTAATGTGTGCGTGTTTAATAAAAGCTCAGTGATAAGCTTCAGCAAGTTAAAAGACACTTGAAAGACCAGACAAGTGTAAACACTAAACTAACATGATAAGAATCATGATGAATTAAAATGAATTATAATAAAAATACAGTCCAAACAATGTTCTCTCTCTTTAGCCTGACAACTGGCATCAGAACAAAACAGGAATTAAGAAGAAAAAACAGTTTGTGATGTTTCTCTGATGGATGATCACATGTACTGAAGAAACACAATGTACTGAAAATGTGCTTTACCCCTGAAAATACACCAAACACTTAAATTAAGTGGCCGTTAATTTGTGAACCGATCCCATAATTTTACCTTAAAAGTGGATTTAAGGCATACGTGTGAAACCCCCTCATCTTAAACATAAGGCATTAATTCAGGAGGTTTTATTTTTTTTAAGGGGCATATTGGAAAAAGTAAGGGGAAAATCAGTAGTTTTACCCCTCAATCAGCCTTAATCTGTGCACTTTTTCTTTAATTTTCCTTAATATCCAGGAACTTAAGGTCTAAATTAGGGTATTTTTATAGGG
>JBBPCY010039958.1:0-13615 GCA_037974405.1 Brachyalestes nurse
AGATAGATAGATAGATAGATAGATAGATAGATAGATAGATAGATAGACAGACAGACAGACAGACAGACAGACAGATACAGAGATAGTTTAATTAAAATCCGGTGATTTCGATGTCGCATACCCTTTGTTTTGTTCTTGACCCATTCATTAATGAAATCTGCAGCCTGCTTTGGGTTGCCGTAGTCGAGGGTGTGGCTATCAGCCATAAAATTGTCCTTGTTGGAAGCCAGGAAGTCATCATGAATGTTGAAGCCCTCCTGGGGGAAAAGTGCATTGGTGATAGTAATGAAGTCAGCACTGGACTTGGATGTCAGGCTCTTATGTAGCTTCTGCAGCATCTTATAGGGACCTAAGAGAGAGCATAGCTTTTTGTCACATATTTTGGCCACACTGTCTCCACATGCACGTGGCTACATTCAGGCATGTATTCAACTGACCAGGATGTTTTGAAACTCATACAGATGGTCTGTTTTGCCACACCTTAGTTTTCTGCTCACTGGACTAATGGAGATGTACTGGGCTTAATAATTTGTGGTAATAACAGGAAACCTGGCATGAGGCGAGGGGGTGGAGCAACCTTACAGGCCCGCCAGAGTGAGCACAGGGCTCCTCCCTTTACGAGAGCCAGGTGAGCTGTTTAAAGAGCCAGGACTCTTCAAAACAACAGACCGTTGGATAAAATAGAGGAGGAATAGAGGAAGGAAGGAAAGAGACTCTGAGAAGAGGATAGACAGAGAGAGCAGAAGGTCGAGAGCAGAGCCCGGGTTAGTTTCAGCCCATAGTGGTGGTGGTTGTGTTTATGGTTTTTGGTGACGGGGAACTGTTATGCCTTTTGTTTAAAATCAAGTCTCCGTTGTGCACCCGCTCTGGCGTCTCTGTGGGTTTCTGGGTTTACATTTAGGTCTTCCAGCCTGTGGGTGGCGGCCGTGTCCCGGGCCGCATGCCACACTGGGTATAAAGCCATGGTTGACAAAACAGTCTGCCACTGAGAATATTCAGGTTGGAAGTTTAAAGCTTCAGACCAAGTTCAAAAACTTTGGCAAATATATATAACATGGTTCCAGTCTAAGTGCATTTAATTGGTGTAAACTAAGTTCTGTATGACATCTGGCTTAATACCACAGTTCATTCCGACCTTACAATGTGATTGGCTAATAGACATTCTGTGAGTGCCAATATTCCACTGTAACCCAGCAAAAACAACCAATAAAATACTTTATTGCCCAATTTAAACCTCTAGTCTTCCCTAGATTTGCAGACACATGGACCCAATGTGGATTTTACAGAGAAAATTCACAGGGCTGTAATTCTTCTTCCACTCATCTACGCCGTAATAGTCATATTGTAGTCTTTTCAGCAAATGAATGCAGGCTTCAGTTTTGCTCACAGAGTTTTAAACAAAAACAAAACACTCACTTTCTGTAACCGCTTAATCCTCACTAGGGTACCCAGAGGGACTCACCCTGAGTGAGGCACCAACCCACAACAGGGCATTCACACATGGTCAATTTAGAATCCCCAGTTCACCTGACACACCTGGCAAACTCCACCCACAAGACCAGGACCTGGATTCAAACCCTCAAGTTTGGAGGTGTAAGGCAACAGCACTACCCACTGCGCCACCTTGGGGCTCCAAAACAAAACAATTAAACAAATAAAGAGTACCTTTCAAACTAAGTACAGTAATCGCTCATTTTTTGCGGGGGTTACTTTCCAAGAGCATATGCGTATAGTGGAAAAACTGCGTTGTGTTTTGGTTAAAAAAAAAAAAAAGCCTAAACATGACTATTTTTATAGTGTAAACCCTAAATATGCCCCAAAACATGCTCTCAGAACACTTTAATTTCATTTTAAACTCAGTTTAATGTATTATCCTTAAAGAAAATGAAAAGGTAAACCCGTATTCGCCTCTTTTCAAGGTAAACCTGTCTTTTAATTTAAATTCCCCGCCAAGATATGCAACAGGGAAGGTTGTGTGACAAAAGTATTGGGACACCCAGCTTTCGGAGAATAAAACCTGATCTACTCGGGCTAAAAATACAAAGGGCTCGTTGGAAAGGTCTCCTGGAGATCTATGGAGTTCGAAGTGTCTGAGTACTTTCCCTGCCGAGATATGCAACTCGGAACACCATGTATTGCGACACCATGGCGAGGTGAACGGGTCCCCTTGTGTGAAAACATCCAGAAAAAAATATTTTTATTGCCACAAAAAAGCAAAACAAGGCGGAGGATGTTTGCACTTTCCGTGTTATTGTGGGGATTTCCGCGTAAAACTATGAGTTCGGTTCTCAAAAAAAATCCATGTGTGATTGAATCCGCAACTCATGATCCGCGTAAAACTGTGGTTTTAGTATTACTACTGTTTGACAGTGTTGTAACACTTCTAAAATGCATGTAAAAAAATGTGGATGACTATGTGAATGAGTGTAAAATGTATTTAGATGAACATATGTCAATTAGAAGTATTAGAAAAAAAAACAAGCCTTTACTTGTGTAATGACAATGCTGAACCAATGCTGTGGTCACTGCTGAACAAATATGGATAAAATTACATGATCCACTCGTCAGTGAAAAAGGTCACCTAGACAGCACCAAAAAACATGGAGTGAACAGGCAGTCCAAGTCTGAATCCAAATGAGTATGACAGAAACTGAAGTTTCGGAGGCAACTGGTAGCCTAGTGGTTAAGGTGTTCGCCCTGTGATCAGGAAGCTGTGGGTTCGATTCCCAAGACTGCTATGCACCTCTGAGGTACCCTGATTACCCGAGGCATCACTTGGCAAATGGGTTAAATGTAGTATGTGTCTACAAAACATGTACGTAAATTTGGATCTGATTTAAAAAGATCAGATTTAAGTGTCCACACAGCTTCAAAAATATCAGATTTAGGTCAAAAGCAGATGCGGTAATGTGAACACAGCCTATGATAGTTTTTCTTTTAAAAATAAAGTCCATCACACACCTTTCTTCTTGTATTGGAGTCCTGAGACGAGCTGGCGTTTGGTGTTGCCATGGGCTCCTGGCAGCAGCATGCCTAGAATGGAGGCCACACCATGGGGAGAGAGAACCACGTTTTCCTGCAGGTTTTCCTGAGCTACTTTCAGGAACACTCGCAAGCCCAAATCGGAACCTCTCTCACCATATGATGGAGATCCAGACTCAGACATAGCTCCACACAACATAAACACTGACACATATATGCAAAACACACACACGTAAGACATGGTGAGAGGATGATCGCTCAGGAGCCCTGACCTAAAGGAAAAGAAAAAGAGAAAGATTATTATTCTTTAGGATTTTATGCATTGCTTCCACGAACTGAAATTGAATCGATGAATAAAGTACCACAACAAGTGATCAAATAAATAAAAGACTGCGATGTATGATGTTTATCAGTACTACTTCTATTGTGGAACTTCGTAACTCAAAAAAAATGATTAACCACCTCATTGAAGGGACAACTATTTAGCAAGACTGCCACATTTTTTCCTTTCTGTGTGAACATTCCTCTTAACAATAGTCTATGACTAACAGACTCAAAACCACACTAACCTTCAGACTTTCTCAGACACGCTTTCTTGTTTGTCTACGCAAATATAGCCTACTTTCTGATGTCACGCTCTATTCCTAGTTTATTCAATTAGCGTCTC
Organism: Brachyalestes nurse; assembly: GCA_037974405.1. NCBI lineage: Eukaryota > Metazoa > Chordata > Actinopteri > Characiformes > Alestidae > Brachyalestes > Brachyalestes nurse. Next base: position 3,650 of record JBBPCY010039958.1, read on the forward strand.
ACTGTGAGTAATAAAGCCAGTCTGAAGCCTCATGAAACTTCTGACAACCTCCTCACTCTCAGCCAGTACACTTAGGTCATTCAGGGAGTGTATCTACTTGTCTTCTTTTTGTTTACTCTCTCATTCACTCTCCTCATTATCATTCCTGGAAGCACTGCATTTTCCCCAACAAAAATGACTCTAAGGGAAGAAAGTAACTAATGAAACGCACATACACAACTTCTATTGTTCCTCGGACATTGCCCAAGAGCTGCCCACACACTCTTTGGGCTATTGAATTTCTTGTCACACTGCCTTGCAGCTCTGGAATTTATTCATTTGAACCAACGTACGTTTGTGTGTGTGTGTGTGTGAAAGAAAGAGAGAGAAAGGGTGTGCGCATGTGTGTGAGAGTGTGTGAGAGGAGAGAGTGTGTGTCAGAGCGAGTGTGCATGTGTGTGTGTGTGTGTATGTAAGAGAGATTAAGACAGAGAGAGAGTGCGAGTGTGTGTGTGTAAGAAAGAGAGAGACAGAGAGAGTGTGCTTGTGTATGTGTGTGTGTGTGTGTGTGTAATAGAGAGAGAACCTCTTATCTCTGCACAGGCTATCATTTCACATACTGACGATCTATGCCATAACTAAGTACGACTGAGAAACGTTTTCTAGCCCAAAATAGAAAATGAAAGTTTGTGTAAGTGAGACTGACTGCCCTTACTGAGCTCCTTAGCTCGGTCCTCTGATGTCTGATGACTAGTTTCGTTAACTTATTTCGTTAACAAATCTTGAGGTTCTACAAAATTCAAGGCACCAGTAGTTCGCCAGTGCAATCTTAACGTCAACGAGGCAGAAATGACAACATTTAAAGCTTTCCTGTGTTTAATTTAGACTAACCTACCCCAAAAACCCCTTTTACAAAAAGAGCAAGTGTAACTTACCTACAAAGCTGTAGCCAAGACAGAAGTGGAAACCTCCGAAAACTAAAAGTATCCTCACCTTCTTCTGAAACAGCAGACAGTCAGTGGAAACTTGTTTCTTTCTACGAGTATCTCCACTAGCCGCCACCCACCTTCAGTTTATTTTGGTCGAACTCTAAACGACTCCGCCCTCCCACTGAACGTGAGTTGAGTTACGCTATATGGACAAAAGTATTGGGACACACCTGTTTTCCGTTGTTTGGGGTCGACCCCTTACATCCAGTGAAGGGCAATCTAAATTGCAGTGCTTCCAACTTTGTGGACAAAGTGTTTTGGGAAAGACCTTTTCTATTCCAACGTGACTATGTCCCAGGGAACAAAGCAAGGTCCATATAGACATGGTTGGATGAGTTCAGTGTGGAAGAACTTAACTGGCCCACACAGAGTCCTGACCTCAACCCCAACACCACTGGGATGAACTGGAACGGGGATTGTGAACCAGGCCTTCTCGTCCAACATCAGTGCCTGTCTTTATAAATGCTTTTCAGAATGAAGGGACACAAATTGCCACAGAAACACTCCAAAATCTTGAAGAAGAGTGGAAGCTGTAATAGCTGCAAAATGGGGACCAACTCCATATAGAAGTCCATATATTTGAATGCAGTATCACTAAAGTCCCTGTACATATAATGTACGTCAGACGCCTTTCTACAAAAAACGATACACCAAAAAGTGACGTGTAAGCATTTGTGTCATTTTCGGATACTTGGCAGTAAGAGTAACAGTGCGTTCAAAACAAAATGTACACTTTTAAAAAGTATACAATTTTTATAAAGGTTTATAATGTCTTAAACTTGATTTATAAATCAATTTCAAGGATTTTGTTTGCCAATGACAAAGCTTCCTACAGCAAAATCACTTTACAATTTGTGTTTCTAGACTCTGATCTGATATTTGCCTGGTTAATCATATGATAGATCCAAATTGGCTGATTAATATGATGGCATAATGATACCGAAGGCATAGTATGGTAAACTTGTGTGAAATCTAATGGTTTTCTGTGCTACTTACTGACCCCAGGACCGCCAGTGGCGCCACTGAGGTTCCCTTGAGCGAAGTACCAACCCCACACACTGCTCTCTGGGTGCTGGGTTCCTGGATTCCACTAAACACTATGAAACCAAACCCCTTAATTTACCCCATAAAATTACCTTAATTTTTACCTTAATTTCCTGGATATTAAGGAAAATTAAGGGCAAAAGTGCACAGATTACGGCTGATTAAGGGGTAAAACTCCTGAATTTGTCCCTTACTTTTTTTAAAAGTTGCCCCTTAAATAACCGAACCTCCTGATGAAAATGCCTTATGTTTAGAATTAAGGGGTTTCACATTCATACCTTAAATCCACTTTTAAGGTAAAATTAAGGGATCGCTTCACAAATTAATGGCCACCTAATTCAAATGAAGGGGTTTGGCATATTTCCAGGGGTAAATTAAGGTAGAGCACATTTTAAGTATATTGTGTTTCACAGTGAAAATTAAGTTATTTTTTATCTTTGCATAGTGTCATGAACTGTGAGTAGACTTGATTTTTAGGGTGTGGGCAGTGTGTGTGATAGACTATTTTAAATGTCTTTTTTAAATGTCTTTTAATTTATGAGTTACAGAGGCATTTTGAAAGGAAAGCAAAAAAAGTGTGAAGCTGAGTGAGGAGACATGAAGTGTCTCCTCATCTCCTCCATGAGTAAAGAGGCATGTTTTTATACTATTTGAGGCTAATGTTTCTTGTGACCAGGAAACTGACACATAAATACATGATACAAGCAGTGGGAATGTGTCCTCTGGAGTGATAAATCACACTTTACTATCTGGAGGTCTGATGTATGAATCTGGGTTTGGCTGATGTCAAGAGAATGCTACTTACCAGAATGTATGGTGCTGACAGTAAGGTTTGATGGAAGTGGGACAAAGGTGTGGGTCTGTTTTTCAGGGGTTAGGCAAGGCCCTTTAGTTACAACACACACAAAAACAGTTCAGACAATTATATGCTTTTGTGGCAACCGTTTAGTAAAGGTCCTTTACTGTTCCATGACTGTACTCTGTGCACAAAGCAAGGCTCACAAATACATGGTTAGAATGGAGGAACTCCTGTGGCCTGAGCCAACACTTCTGGAGACACACTCCAAAATCTTGTGGAAAGCCTTTCCGGAAGAGTGTAGGCTGTAATAGGCCCAAGCGGGGCTTGGGGGACACAACTTCTATAACCATACCCATCACTATGAAACACAGTGTACTTAAAATGTGCTTAACCCTACCTTAATAAACCTCTGAAAATACACCAAACCCCTTCATTTGAATTAAGTGGCTGTTAATTTTACCTTAAAATTAGATTTAAACCCTTAGTTTGACCTTAAAATTAGATTTAAGGCATGAGTGGGAAACCCCTTAATCTTACATTTAAGGCATTCATTCAGAAGGTTCTATTATTTAAGGGGCAAATTTGAAAAAGTAAGGGGAAAATTCAGTGGTTTTACCCCTTAATCGGCCTTAATCTGTGCACTTTTCCCTTAATTTTCTTTAATTTCCTGTATGGGAAATTAAGGTCAAAATTAAGGTAATTTTAAGGGGGTAAAATGAAGGCGTTTGGTTTTGAAGTGCATTGTTTGTAAATGGGAAGACCACCAAGATGATGAGTGTGATGGTCCACTTTTGGCTATATAGTGTACATAACGTAAAAACTGTTAACATTACAGATGTTTCTTGCTGAAATGACACTACCTGCACCTCCCCATGTAAAACTGTAGTTGAGCCATGTTTGATGAGAGGTGGCTGGCTCAACAGCAATGGTCAGGACAGGGTAGAACACAAGGGCTGCTGTGAATCTAGTGGAAGACTTTCTCTAAACAGGAAATTACATCTAGCCTGAGTGACGAAATTCTAATTGTGCATAGAATCATGCACTAAAATAGTTTTTAGAGACACCAACACGGACTTTAACCACCTTGTACTGGAATATAACAATGGTGGTTTTCTTGTGTGCCGCAGCTGTAGACTGAAAAAGTGCTATTTTCAAAGCCTGATGGTAGATTACTGTCTGTGATTTTAGAACAACAATGTGGTGACCTTGCTGAGTGAAATACTGCCTATTTAAATGCTAACTCTAGATGCAAGCTCCATTATTAAATGCTGATTAAACAAGTTTTGTTTATTTGTGTTGAGATAAGAAGCTTTCTTTGACATAGAGCCAAACATAAGGAACTATTTATGATAGTAAATAACAGATTATGCCTTTTCAGCCTGCATATAGAATATATACATATATGCATATAGAATATATGCATATAGACGAAACCAAACACTAGCACTCGTCTCAAACACGTCATGCCTTACACTGAGAGGGATCCATCAGCAGCAATATCTGATTAAGAGGGTGTGTGGGAAGCAAAAAGAGGTGGCGACAGCATGTGTTTTGCATGGTGGTTTTCTTACAGAATAATTAAATCTTAAGTGTTGACGTATTCAAACAGAGTAACAAGTTGGTTTTCCACTAGGGAGTGGACTGGGAAAGTATAATCACAAATATCTTTTAAAGCTTTATTAGACACAATATCTGACTAATAAAGAATATCATTTTAAAAACAGGCACACACCCAGACCCACAGCTGCATGGCAGTATGTTCCAGAACAGTCTGGAGTCGGGATAAAATGAACCACAGTAAAATTCCCAAAGGTTAGTATAAAAACCTCACATTAAATACAGTCCAGCATCGGCCAAAGTTGGAAATGCGTCTCCCAGACACAAATGTGGATTTGTATTGCATCAGTAAAAACATGGTGGAAGGCAGCATCAGGGCTCCAGAGATTTTTCACCCTTCTAGGCTTCCACCCAGTGAAATACCTTGTGAATTATACACTGTGATGAAGTCAGCTGTGATAAAATGGCATTGTGTATCCACAGATTAAATTCTACCTTACATTTTCTGCTGATCATGTTCACAATACAGAACAATTCATTATAATTATGTTGTGCACATTGGTATGTTCTGTCTGAATCTCTCTGAGTCGGTCAGGATCTTTCTGAGTCTTTTTGAATCTCTCTGAGTCGATTTCAATGTCTCTGAGTTTGTCTAAATCTCTCTGAATCTGTCTGAATCTTTGTGAATCTGTTTCTTTGAATCACTCTGAGATTATCTGAACCTCTGTCTGTCTGTCTGTCTGTCTGTATTACTATAAGTGTGACTGAATATATCTGAATTTATTTGTCTCAATCTCATTGAGTCTGTCTGAATCTGTCTGAGTCTGTCTGAATCTCTCTGGGTTTATTTGAATTTTTGTCTGCAAATCAAATCAAACGACGTACAAAAAACAAACATATATTGGGGTGAGAGAGGGACAAAAAGATTTAACAATATGCATATTTACAAAGTGTAAACAGAATAAAGTGTAAGGTGAAGATGTGCCAAGGGTAATATGCACAGAAAATATAAAATAGTGTGTAGATGTGCTTAGGGAAAATTGTGCCAAGGTTTAAGTTGTGCAAAGTAGCTGTGTGCAAAGGGTAGTGAGTGGATGATGTCAGTACAGTGTGCATGTGTGTGGTCAGTGGTGAGAGTTCAGCAGTGATGGCTTGGTGGAAAAAGCTGTGTCACAGTCTGCTGGTCCGGAGGCAGGACTGTCTGAACAGCCTGAACAGTTTATTATTAGGTTGGCTTATGTCTTTGATGATTTTCACTGCTTTCCCCAGGCACCGCCTGGTGTAGATGTCCTGGAGGGAGGGCAGTTCACCTCTTGTAATCTTTTCCAAGCACCGCAGAGCTTTGCAGTTGTAGGCGGTGCTGTTTCCATACCAGGCCATAATCCAGTGAGAAGTCCCGAGGATGTGGTGGCTCATCCTAAACCTCCTCAGTCTTCTAAAACGGTCCTCTGTGATCCTAGGAAACAGAAGCTGCTCACCCTTTAGTGAAATTGAGGGTTATTGGGGTGTGCGCTTCTCTCTGCTTCCTGAAGTCCACTATCAGTTCCTTGGTTTTGGCTATGTTTAGGGGTGATACAATTCTCCTGGCACCAGTGGGCCGGGGCACTGACCTCTTCCCTGAATGCCATTTTATCGCTGTTTGTGATGAGACCCACCACCCTTGTGTCATCAGCAAACTTCACAAAGAACTGTTGGTGGCTGAGCAGTCGTGGGTGAGTACACACCCCTTACCACCTGGCGATGGTCTGATGGGAAGTCTAGGATCCAGCTGCACAAATAGCTGCTCAGAACCAGATCCCACACTTTCCTGTTGGGAACAATGGTGCTGTAATCCTCAAACAGCATTCTCACATATGTGTTCCTCTTCTCCAGGTGGGAGAGGGTAGTGTGGAGTGTCAGAGCTATGGCATCGTCAGTGGATCTGTCGGGCCGATATGCAAATTGGAGAAGGTCTGATGAGTCTGCTAGTGCTGACCAGATGAAGTCCCTGACTAACCTCTCAAAACATTTGCTCATAATGGGTGTCAGGGCAACTGGCTCCCAGTCATTTGGTGATGCACAAGGATGATGATTGACGTTTTGAAGCAGGCAGTAACCACAGACAGTGAGAGGGAGAGGTATATCTGCGAATACGCTGGGGAGTTGTGCCATGCATGACTGGAGAACACGGCCAGGGATTTCATCCGGGCCAACTGCTTTGCGAGTGTTCACTCGTCTGAAACTCTCACGTACTGCGTCTTCGGAGACGGAGTGTGCAATGACTTAATCCGCAGTGCGTGCACTGCCTGGTCTTGTAGAGCTCGCTGAGTCGAATTGAGCATAAAACATGTTGAGCTCCTCAGCCAGTGAGACTGTGGTGTCCTGGTTCTCCCCCTGTAGTCCCTGCCACATGCACTGAAGGCTATTGAACAGTGTCTCTAACTGGTCCCTGTATTTGTGCTTCGCCGCTCTGATGGTCCTCCAGAGTGCGTTGCTGGCATGTTTTAGTCTATTTGCAGAGTCTGTATCTGAATCTCTGAGTCTCTCTGACAGAATCTGTCTGCATCTCTCTGAGCCTGTATAGATCTCTGTGTGTTTGTCTGAATCTCTCTAAGTCTATCTGCTCTCTGAATCTTTGAGTCTCTCTGTCTGAATCTCTCTTTGTCTGCATCTCAACATGTATATGCTTCCTCTATGTCCGGTTCTTAAAGAGAATGGGTCATATCATAGATGTGCAGAAGACACTCAGATCAATCTAGTTCTTTCACCAAGTGACTTTGGTCCAATAGATTCATTAGTTGCTGCCTTGATAAAGCATATAACTGGATGCTTCAAAACTTTCTCCTGTTAAGTAAAGACAAAACAGAGATTATCTTGTTTGGAAATAAAGAGGGAAGATCGATTCTCAGTGCCCAACTTGCCTCGCTTACAAGAAGTTTGCTGGCCTGAGAGCAACAGAGGCCAGTTCAAGTAGCTCCTCTATTCACGCCGCTAGTGGGGACGGCTACATATCATCTACGCCTGTAAAGACAGAGGGGAGGAAACACAGAGCTACAGTCAGTGAGACAGAAGCGTGCAACACTGCGTGGCTTCAGCAGAGGTGCCTTCCAACTGCCATTTGGAGAGCAGACCGTAGTGATGATGACAAGGCACACACCAATCCGCCGGATGGGCTGGGCTTTATACTCAAACACATACACAGACAGCCAATCACACAACGCGGACAATGAACTCACTAACGGGACACATTTAACTTAAACCTAAGACAGGTGTACATGTCGTCAGGTACCTAGCATCTCTGCTAATGAGATAATGAGGCTCAGTACTCACACCTGGGTTGACCAGGCACCAGACAACCAAACACACAACAAAACATGATGTCATCAAGACATCCCCAGGGCTGAGCATATTCAATATTCTGGAGACGGGCGCTGCTGGGGGTGTGACCGAGGTGGCCCAGATGTGACAGGATCAAGGAGAGGGTGAAGAATAAAGGCAGACTGTGATCACATGAGGTGAACGTGACAATGTCCTCATTTCAGAACCGCAGAGGGAAAAAAATACAGCTGATACAACAAAGGGACATAGATAAGTATGGATGAAAATACTTTAAACTACATATAGGTTCAACACCTGTCTGGTGTTTTATTTTTGCACTTACATCATGGTCATAAAAATAATGCCCAAAGTGTGAATCTTCTTTTATAAGCCTCTCTGTCTGTTGACTATAGAGGTGATTAGACACTTAAGAGAATGACCTCTGGAAGGATAAGTGTCTACATCAGGGGTGTTCAATCTTATCTGCAAAGAGTCTGTGTGGCAGCAGGTTTTCGTTTCAGTAGAGCTGGAGCACGGTCAGTTGTTTGAAGCTTGAGACCAACTGATAAAACAAGTGGTATCAAGTGTGCTCCTGCATGCTTGAGATGAATACCTGCCGTCACACCAGTCCTTTGCAGAAAAGAAAGAACACACCTAGCATGCATGCTTGAAAGAACTCTGCTTATTTCAAACAAAATGAAAAAAAAATACTGACATTATCTAGTACCTTGCTTGAAACTACTTTACTGAAACCTTCCTTGCTGGATTAATTTAAGAACAGTAAATGGCCTGATGTGCACATTGAACAGCAAACCTAGGATATTAGCCAGTCATCTAATCAAGGACAATGAAGGGATTTGTCATGGCTGCAGTTACCATAGCCCCAGTGGCTCCACCTCATTCTACCTCTCCTTGTTGCAGTTTATTGTTTCCATTTAACCACTGCCTGTATATTTAATACATGTGTTCTTAATACCTTCTGAAAGGATCCCCTAGGCTAAATGCTTGCAGACCTAGCTACGTTACCTGTCCCCAGATGTCTACTTAAATCCTAGCTAGTATGTCTAATCAATTACTGCTTTTAAGATTTTCAAGTATCAGTATAAAACATAATCAAACACTTGCATCCAATCTGATTTGTCTACAACAATGTCTATGAACTATTACAATCATGTAACTGATCTGGAACCAGGAACCTGTAATGTTGTGAGAGGTGGTCGGAGCACATGAGGCAATTTAAGATTAAAAAATGGCAGAAAGCAAATCTGGAGTTGTGTGGGCTGCTGAATAATTTATGATCTTTTAGTGATCTGGTTGGAGCAGGAAAGTCAAGAGAAATGAGAAAGAAAGAGCCATATGAAGATACACTATAAGGACAAAATTATTGGGACACACCTGCTTTTCAGGGTTTGGATTAAGCCCCTTACTAATAGTGAAGGGCAATCTTAGTGCTTCAGCATACCAGGACATTTTGGACAGCACCATGTTTCCAGATTTGTGGACAGAGTTTGGGGAAGAACCTTTTCTACTGAAGCATGAACAAGCTCCATAGAGATATGGTTTGATGAGTTTAGTGTGGATGAACTTGACTGGACTGCACAGAGCCCTGACCTCAACCCCATCCAACATCTGAACTGGAACAGAGATTGCGAGCCAGACCTTCTCTTCCAACATCAGTGCTTTACAGAATGAATGGGCACAAATTTCCACAGAATCTCTCCAAAATCTTGTGGAAAGCCTTTCAAGAAGTGTAGAAGCTGTTGTAGCTGCAAAGGGGGGACCAATGACATAGTCTATGTATTTAAAAGCAATGTTATTAAGGTCCGTGTTCGTGTAATGGTCCCAATTATTTTGTCCATGTAGTGTACAAGGGTAGCAGTCAGATTGTTTTTATGAACTGAGGAATATGATAAAATTATGCAAGACATTAAGCGTTAGACTGAGAATAGCTACAAGGATATTATCAGAATTGTTATTTATGCAATAATTACTGAATACAATTAACATGAATTCCTTATCTAAAGGTCCAGCCATAAAACTCTTTACATGTCCTATGTCCTTAAACTTAGTGTTCACGTGCCATACTAGTTAAACCTTTTACATATTATTAGCAACTTTTTGTTGTTAATTTTTTTCTTTAACAATCATTGTATTTTATAATTGCACATTTAGGAAAAGCGAGTCAGCAAAGAGCTTCCACAAAAGTACTACACTGAATTTAAATAAAAAAAAACAGGATGGAAAATCAAAAGTGAGAAAAAATGATCTTTACATAAAATGTTGGATTACAATGAAGAGTTA
>JBBPCY010040007.1:0-13612 GCA_037974405.1 Brachyalestes nurse
AACACAATAAAACAATTACACAGAAACTCCAAAGCAGTTTATCACAACCCAGCCAGCTTATAGACACTTTTAAACCCTTTTATATATACACGTAAGTGTAATTGTATTTCACCTCAATAAGTGCAATACTTTTTTTCTAATCTTTGACTTTTTAATTGTGTCATTATTGCCTGTGCACAACTACATGTTTGATGTTTGTCTGTACTATGTTTACTGTCTGTACTGTTTACTGACCCAAACTTGTTGGCTAATTGTTTGCAACATTAAGTAGCCCATAGAATTTCGTTGTATGAGTATAGCATCCTGCTTCAGTACAATGACAATAAAGGCATAACTTATATTATCTATTATTTGAAGATCCAGTAGTGTATTTGAGTGCCAGTATCAGGAAAGAGTGTGATTTATGTACTCATGGGAGATATATCAGTCTTCATTTGGTCTTGATGCAACCTTAAAGAAGAACATTTACAGTTTCTGCATGATTAAATTTATAAGATGTAATTGCAGGTGCAACATCCATGAAGGTATTTTGCCTGATTAAGAGTTTCAGAGGGTTCATAGTGGAGAGGTACATGTAATTCTAAATTGGAATGACTATTTTAAAAAGAAAATGACTATTTATCCCTATTCTGTCATCAACATTACATGTAAAATCTCAAAAGATGTGGGTTCCCTGCTGGTTTTGGTTTATGTTTATGTTTGTGCTGTAAACAATGAGACCACAGGTTCCGTTCATAACCATTATAAATAAATTGTTAATTCCCCTTTGAATATTGAATGTTGACTCCAGGGGCGTCAGAAGCATTTTAATGTGAGGGGGACGCAACGGTCTACGCGTGGGGGTGAGGTTTGAGTGTGGGCCAGTGTTTGGGTTGGGGGCGGGGTTGCTGCGTGCGTCCTTTTAGTGGGTGTGGGTGTTTGTAAACCCCTGTTACATCTTGAATCTCGAATCTTTCGCGAAAGAATCTACTCCACTTAATTGATAGAATACACACACCACTGGAAATCCGCTTTGGGTTTGCCTCCAACTCACCGCATGCAAGTGAAGTGAATTGTCAGTGCATAAACAGGCTGCTCGGATTTCCAATGGTGTGTGTATTCTGCTATTGATTAAGTGGAGTGGATTCTTTCACAAAAGATTCAAGATTCAACAGCACTGGGTGAACTAATTATTTATGTTAAATATGAGGGGGTCCAAACGAATAACTATGAAATGTGAGGGGGACACGTCCCCTTCAGATTGAATGGCTGTGATGCCTATGGTTGACTCTCAATATTGAATACTGAGAAATATCTCTATAGTTGGGTTCACACTTCCAGTGATCTTCACCTGCTGGAGGCCTACTGGTCAAGTTCGCTTCAAAGCAAATGAACTTATCAGAGACAAAGTGTATTATGGGAACTTCAGTGATTCACAGCTAAGCGGAGAAATTATACAAACTCGTGCGGAGTCACAGCAGGCCAGTACACATAAACATAGCAGGTGCTTATCATGGTACTGGCAAAGTGGTCACAGCTACTTCTACAGAGCCATCAGCATACCACCCTCCTCATAATCTCTAGTTCAGAGAATTCTATCCATATTTAAACTGCATCCTTGACAGTCTGAGCTTTGAACAGCCTTTCTAGTCTGTGTTTGTTTGTGTTTGTGTGTGTGTGTGTGTGTGCTTGTCATCAGCCTCCTTGCTGCATCTGCCCTTTGATATCATCTCATCTCTTTTATCTTTTCATTATGGGCTGTCACCATGGTTACGGCTATGTTTCGCTCCCTTATCGATCCTTGCGCTCAGTGCACTGCCACTCTGCTGTACACACACACATAGACACACACTGTCTCTTTGTCCCTGCCCCCTTAGGCTTCAGTTTATCTACGCAGCTTCATCACTGTGGAATCCTCCTATTAACCTGTTGCCCCACACACACACACACACACACACACACACACACACACACCTTAATCATTCTCTGTCAAGTGTCCTTTGGACATTCTAGCATGTATGGCCTGCTGCTCCCTCTCTCCATTCTGAAAATACAATACTTACAATTGATGTCTGCTGAGTTTGCGCTGATTTTTCTCATGCAACATCTGGCTTGGGGCAGGGTCAAACTGAAAGTTCTCAGGCCAAACCAGCTTGCTCCTATTGTACTAGAGTAATCCATACTGATTCCTTCTTATGATATCTATTTAATGATGCATAATGTGCTCTAAAAAATTCTCCATTAGTAAAAGTGTCATGTTTGCATATACATTCCAAAATGTCTTGTTGTGATCATACTTCTGTACACTATGATTCTGCAAATTTGTGATAATAAACAAACACTACATTGTGCAACCCTACATTGTACAAATGTTCCTCAAACCATTCCTGAACAATGTTTGCAATGTACTTGGTCTACAACAATGTTTATGGTCCACTTTTATACATCCTTTTTGGTGTAGATAAGGGCAGCATGGGTACTATGCAACTATGCAGCCCCTTGTGTAGCAAGCCGTGATGCACTGTGTGTTCTGAAACCTGTATATCATGAACTTTTTTCAGCAAATTGTTACAGTAGCTCTTCTTTGGGATCAGACCAGTCACTTGCTATGTGCATCTGTGAGCCTTGTGTGCCTCTGACCCTGTTCCTAAGTTAGTTTTATTTCTTTGGGCCACTTTTGGTAGGTATTGATCACTGCATACTGGCTAGATCCCACAAGACTTGCTGTTTTGGAGATACTCTGACTCAGTCTTCCAGCAATCACAGTTTGGTTGTTATAAAAGTTCATCAGATCCTTATGCTCGTCCATTTTTCCTGTTTCCAACAAATCAACTCCAAGAATTGAGTGCTCACTTACTGCCTAATATATCCCACCTCCTTTACAGGTGTCATTGTTACAAGATGATCAATGTAATTCAGCTCACCTGCCAGTGGTTATAATGTTGTGATGCGGAGATGACCTGTGTGTGTGTGTGTGTGTGACAGTAATATGCATGTCAATACATACAACATATATGCACAGTATAACCTATACATATGCACAGTGGCTCCCCTAGCAGGCCACATACTCTAGAATGCAGGAACTGTTTCATACTGATTGTGTTCTAAGTGTCAAACCGTGAGATGAGACTCCTTTCCAACTGCCTATCTTGCTCCCTATCAATATTCCACACTTGATCTTTCTCTTGCTCTGCCTGTCTGCTCCTCTCTCTCTCTTTCTCTGTCTCTCTCTCTTATACACACATGTAAATATTCTTTTTCTCTCTCTCTGTCTCTCTCTTATATGCATGTAAAGATTCAAAAATACTTTCTGTGCTCATTATTTCTCTAGCTTATGTCCATTTTTCAAGCTGGCTTGTATAGGTTGTTATATGGGTTGGTATGTGTTTTGTGGGAAAGGCAGGTCACATAGGTGGCGTGTGTTGTGTTGAATCAATTGGGCTGAGTAGTGTTGTTTGGGTACTGTGTGGTGGGTTAGGTGTTTTATGTTGAATTGAGTGGGTTGGGTTGGATGCTGTGGATTGGACTGAATCGTTTGAAATTAATGTTGTTGATTGGACTGAATTGTGTGGATTGGGTTGAATGGGGTAGATTGTCTTGGATGGTGTGGACTGGGCTGGATTGTGTGGATTGAATTGGACAGTGAAGACTGGTTTATGTTGGACTGGTTGGGCTCAGTGGTGTAGGATGAATTAGATTGGGTGATTGGGTCAGGTTTTGTGGTAGAGGTGGATAATGGATATCACAAGTTAGGTTGTTTGGATGAGTTTGGCGTTTTGGGGTCAGGAGTATGGGTTTAGTTGGGAGGCACAGGTTGAGTTGTTTGGCTGTAGGTTTGGAGTTTTGGGTTGGGTAGGATGGGTTTTCAAGCAGATACTGTGAGAAATATGGACTGAAACAAATGTTCAGCTGGTCTGATACTATTACAGAAACTCATTCTTTCCCAGTCATCTGAGGAAAGATGATATACATCTTTCTCATTCTTGCACTGACTCACTGTCCCAACCATTCTTAAAAAGAACATCAATAACTGTGACTAGAAATATGGGCTATCCTGAACATATCAAACCTAGGTGAGTGCTTTTAGTCAGATGATGACATAACCGCTTGGTTGCGGAGGGACAGAGATAAAGTCAGAGAATGTGTACGAATTCCACCCAACCACTGAATCAGGATAAAGATCAGGATAAAGGGAAAAAAGCAGATAGAGACTTGATGAAACACTTGGGTGGATGTGACACCTTTGTAAGACCCTTGGTGGGTATGTGATCCAGAGAAAAGTTCTGAAGTGTTGAGTCTCTTAACAATATAAAATCAGGTGTAGATAATTACATACAATGGCTACATAGCATTTTGTCTAGCAAGATTTTTGTCTATTTCTGTCTCTGATCAACCTTGTAAATTGGTTCCTTTTATGTTTCCTTTTATGTTTCCAAGCACTCCTTGGGATTATTTTATAAAGTAGATGGTAATTTATTCAATATATTTGTGTCTGTGGAAATTCTGGAACCTACTAGAGAGACAGAAAGAAGGCTCTACTGAGGGAGCTCCAGAATTGATCGAGGGCAACTCACAAAAGCATCTTTACTTGCCAAAATTTACACAGCAGTGTTGGAACCCTTGCACCCTACCCCCAACAACATCTTGCATTATGCCTGTGAGTCTTTTAGCTTCTGTCCCGCAGAGTTTTTCATTAGTCATCATCAGACAATTAGCCGTGCTTACCACCATCCTATGGCATAGATGGGATTCATCCATCAAGCTGTGATTGGACAAGCTCCTGCGAGGAGCTTGGAGTGGCCTCTGTGGCGAAGGTTTTAATCAATGGCCTGCAGTGAGGATTATGTCTTTGCTACATAGACAGAACAGAAGGTGAATGGGTCTGGAGGGAACATCAAAGTGCCCGGCAGTCAGGCCAACCGTCTGGCCATGCCATGGTCCAGCTCTGCATGAGTCAGTTGTACAAAGTGTTCTAGTTTAAAGTCAGGGGCTTTTAAGGTCTGATGTTGCTTAATGGTTGAAGTCCCTGCTGAAATCTGAAAGGACAAATGATGAGGGAAACAGGTTCTACAGATCTGCTCTTCAGATTCTACTCGAAGCAGTGGCTATAGGGGCCAACCTCCTACTGAGGCCAAGACCATTATGGCTTTACATTTCACCAATACCTGAGTTGGAAGTTTTTCAGCCTATAAAGAGTCAAGAAAGTGAAAATTCTGTCATACACAAACACACCATGAACAGCATGAAATTCTACCTCTGCTTTTAACCCATTCACCAGGTGAAGCAGCAGGCAGCTAGGAACATGGCGCCCAGGGAGCAGCGTGTGGGGACAGTACCTTTCTCAAGGGCACCTCAGTGGTGCATAGCAGTCTTGGGAACTGAACCCATGACTTTCTGATCACAGGACAAATGCCCTAACCACTAGTGAAAACCTTTCCCTTCAATAAAATAAGGAGAATTTGAACACCTCATTGTATTCTCCTGAATGTGTTCAGACTGCACTGATAATCATAATTTTTTAAACGAACCTCGTTTAAATAATAATGCCATCATGGCAGACAAGAAAAATTTGTTTAGAACCGCCTAAGACCCAATTATTACAAATCAATTGCTGCCGAAATACAAAGCCCAAGGCAGGTTCTGGTCCCCTGGCCTTTGCCTAGTGATTCAGAGGAATTCCTTGGCATCTTCCTGTGCCTTTTACCCGCAATCCCATGCTTACTGCATGTCTACACTGGATATCTATGCTCTCACTAACATCCCATCCTTGACCGCACATCATCAGCTCTTAAGTGGTCTGTCTGGGTAGGAATCGGGTGCTGGGCCAAATCTGGCTCTGACCAAGCCACCTCTACCCACCTTCCCTTATATTGTTAGGTCTTTTGAGGGAATGAAACCATGGCTGACAACTTGGGTTCACCTTGGCAGTCGGCCATTCGCTTCCTGGCACCAGTTAGACCTCAGTGCAGATAAAGACAGGCATTGGCCTGATTATGTGAGGCACTTTTATTGAATTAGCCCAGCCCCAAAATGGACGGCAGCTCCCCCGTGTCAACACTTTGAGTTTAACCCAATAACATCTTCCTCGGCACACCTCACTCAGAAGCAGTGCATTCACTGTCCCCCAAAAGTGAACATGCCGAACAGCCTAACTTATAGCCAGATAAATTCCAAGGGCCTCATGATTCTAAATTCTATCGTAAGAATGAAATTTAGAATGTGCGTACAAACAGAAAAAGTGAGATTCATCAAACGTTTGCTGGGTGGTCTTACGCACACCAGTAAGTAAATCAGCAATGATAAATCCCACACCTTCTCCAACACGCTCAGATGAATTTGCATTCTGAAACGCCCCCAATTAATCATATATGGTGTTAATATTCCCTTTAAGAACCTTTTCAAGTTTTATTGTCATATACAGGGAACACGAGCCTAAGAATTTTGTGATCTGTATATGACAATAAAACTATATATAGGGCATTAATGACTCCAGATTTTTTTCAAGTCGACTAGTCGGTCAGGATAGAGTCGAGTCGACTAGGTGATTGATGTCATCACACACGCAGAGGAGGAACACGGGAGTGCAACATTGACTAACTTTTATTAAAAGTTCTCTGTAACATTAACTTCTATTAAAAGTTCTCTGTAACATTAACAGTCAACACGACAAATAAACAAAACAAAGGCTGATACCTTGAATTTCCTGGTAAATTTAAGTGTCCGTCTAAGAGTGAACAGTTTAAGCTGCGGCAGGATGACTACCTGCAGTGTTAGCGATAGCCATGTTAGCTAGCGGATGCCGTGCAGAACGCCGATACTGTTCCTGTACTTTAACACAGACTTGCAGATTGTGCAGGTCTCCGTGCTGTTTGTGTGTGTAGAGTGAAGTATCTCCACACATGTGATGTGTGTCTGTCTCCTCTGCTGCATGTCTCCTGTCTTCTTATGGTCTCGTGTTTAGATCCCACTCGCGTCAACAGTACCGCCCTTTTTTTGAAGGGACTATAATAATTGGTTAAACCAAGGAACGTGTGTCACCGTCAGCCAATCAAGAGGCAGAGATTGCATTGTCTACACAAGCGAGGGCAGAGAGAGAGGAAAAAACACACAAGATGTCGACTTCTCTCAGGCGGCGTCGACTCATGCCTCTGAAGTCGACTAGTCGACTTTTGTGGTAATGCCCTAATATATACACAGGTGCACAATAGAGTGACAGGCATCGATAAAAACAGTAATAATGCACCAGAGGAATTGCACATTTATAAATTGCACAAAAACCAGCATCTGTGATGGTATTGGGTGCACTGGTGCACATGGCATGGGGAGCACATCTGGGATGACACCATCAATCCTGAAGGCTATATCCAGGTCTTGGAGAAACATATGCTGCCATCCAGATGATGTCTTTTTCAGATAAGGACTTATTTTAGCAAGACGACACCTAAACACATTCTGCATGTATTACAACAGAATGGCTCTGTAGTAGAAAAGATACGACAAAGATAAATCCCAACTGTTGAGCAGCAGAAATCCTGTATCGGGCAAGAATGGGACAACACTTCACGTTCAGAGCTCCAAAATCTGATCACCTCTGTTCCCAAATGTTCACAGAATGCCTGCTGAAGAGGTGATGCGATATAAACATGCCCTGGCTTCAAACATGGTGCTGGCTTCAAGTTCAAAATGTGCATATATATAAAAAAAAACGGCAACAATTCTGTTCCAACGTTTATGTTGTTTTTGTTCTATTTCAGTGAAACATAATTTGCAAATCATTCCATTGTGTTTTTATTCACATTACACACAGTGGAGCAACTTCTTTTTAGAAACACTTTGATCCTGATTTCTTCCATGAGAGCGTAACTATTGCAACTATAGAGACTGATGGAAAGATTGCAAACACCTGGCAGCCGTAAATGCAAATGCAACAAATATGTGAGGTTCATTGTGAGTTAATATATCTCTCACATATTATAACACTGTTAATCAGTATTAACATATGCAAATAATTTTGAAATATAATGTGCAAAGCAAACACAAGGTCTAGAGTGTCCTGAGGAGCCAAGAATAAAGCAAAATAATGAGACGCACTGGCCACCGCAGACCAATTACAGCCTGCAGAGAAGAGTTTCTCACGCTCTCTTGACTGAGAGAGAAAGAGAGGGAGAGACACAGAGAGAGAGGGAAAAAAATGTGGCTCTGGTTTTGTTTTGTACACAAGTAATCGGCTCTTGTCTCTCTATCTCTCTCTCTTTTTCTCTCTCTCTCTTTGTCCACTTCAGTAATTAGTGCAATTACATCAATCAGGCGACTATTCGTGAAGGACTTGAAGCACCTGCCAATCGCAGCCCAATTAAAGCAGCATGTTTAACAAGTGCTACCTGTTTATGTAAATTGTAGTGGCGCTTCCAGCAGTCCCTTTTTATATCACGGTTCGTTTTTGACTCAGTATGATGTACCTGCAGGCCTCAGCTTATATTTGCACAAATGTGGGATTTTGTGCAAAAGAATATGTTTTCGTGAAGACAAAGCAAAGGAAGCGACATCAAGAGTTCTCTCCATCTCATCCTCGTTATTCTCTCTTTTTTTTAAACCAGAGAGAAAGGAAAAAAAGCATAGTCTCCTCACCGTTCCTCGCACTTAGCGAATGAGCCCTTGGAGTCTTTTCCACAATTCCCATATGGATCTCCCGCCGAGTTCACCCTTTCAAAACAGATGCCTGGAGCTGGCTTTGCACCTACAGGACACACAAATAAACACAAACACGCTCAACCGTGCGCGCACCCACAAAGCCCATACGTTTCGAGTTATCCCCTGCAGTCCCACTTCCGTTTTTGTCAGGGGTTTCTGTGCAAACATGAAATATGTGAACTTTTGAACAGTAAACAGCAGTATAAAAAAAAAACCAGTTCCTTTTTAAAAAGTAACAATTGCCAATTCTCTCCTGAAGCATAACTTTTCACATAACCTCATTCGTGGCATTTGTTCAAAGCTGGGTTCACACAACTCTCCCAGTTCCTCTCCAATTCTTTAGCAGTCCAAAAACAAATTGGTTTTGCTGTTTAATATACTTTATAATATATACAGTTAAAAATAAATATATAGACACATGTAGTGATCGCAAACAAAGCACAGCCCAAAAGGCCAATCTTTAAAGAGACAAGTAAAGTAAAAAAGTAAAGTTTGGATTCGAGTCCAAAACCTTGTATCTAACAATGATTCCACTAACAAGAGGACTCAGTGGAATTCTATGGTTTATAAAGGTCATTCATTCACTCTGCAGATGTGAAGATTGAACCAAGAGCCTTCTTCTTGATATACAAACAGCTTACCACACAGTCAATGATGTACAAAGATTATATTACAGACAACACTATAGATTCATTTTTTAAGAATTATTAAGCAGACGCCACAGATCATTGTCAGACCAACCTTGAGATGATGTAATGAATATCTGAGACTAGTTTATATTTAGAGTATTTCAAACCTTTTTTAATCTTCCACTGAATCATCAATTTTAATGCACTGCATGAAAAGAAAAAAATCTTATACCATAACCAAAGGAGCAGATAGGCTCAGCCGCATAAAAGATACTAAAACATCACTGTTGTGGTGAGATTACGCAATTTCGAAAAAAAAGGGATGTATTTAAACATTGAAGAGAGTTGAAAAGTAATGTTTTTGAAATGCAAGCAATTCCCCATGAAATCGAGGAAATAATGAAGAACAACAGGCTGCAAAGCAACAATGTGCACTTAATTGTGCATAAATTATCCAACAGTCAGCCGTACAGAGACTCAGAAGTTACTTTATGGCTGTGAATAGAAGCTCTCCTTTTCACCTTTGCTAAGATGAGGTATGTTGGACTTCGTGTGAGAGGAGTAACCTGACTATGACTTTTCCTTGTCTGAAGATAAATATTGAGCATGACCTGGTAAAGCTCCTCTAGCCTTAGTTGGCCCTACGACTACCAGGCAGCCTAATAGGCTGAATTTATGCAGTAGTCCTTCGACAAGCCCATTACTTAGGTCTAGTTTATTCATCCAGTGAGAGGAGAAAGTAGTCGTGAAGATTTATGAGGAAGTGTTCAGAGGCTGTTGCTGTTCTTGGGTTGTTATGGTTTTGGTGTTTTGCTTCTTAAGAGAAATGTGAGCTAGTTTTGGTGGGCAGTTTTGTGGGAAGTGTGTGTGTTTTGTGGGAAGTGTGTGTGTTTTGTGGGAAGTGGAGGGACTGCTTGCATTGTAAGGCATATATATATGCAGTAATCCCCCAGTTTTACGCGGATCAGGAGTCGCGGATTCAGTCACATGCGAACCGAACTCAGTTTTATGTGGAAATCCTCACAATAACGTGGAAACTGCAAATATCCTCCGCCTTATTTTGCTTTTTTGTGGCAATAAATATATTTTTCTGGATGTTTTCACACAAGGGGACACAGGCTGCAAACAACCTGGAAGCACTTTTTTCGAATTCCACACCAGGGTTGTGCCCCCGCACTCCAAGCGTGATTTCTCCAGGTTGCAAGCACTCAGACACTCCACAGTTCAGTAGATCTCCAGGAGACCTTTCCAACGAGCCCTCATTTGTATCTTTAGCCCGAGTAGATCAGGGGTTATTCCACGAAACCGTTCACCTCGCCGCCATGTCCCTGTACTTTTGTCCCACGACCTTCCGAGTTGCATATGTTGGCAGGAAAATTAAATTAAAAGGGGCGGGTTTACCTTTACATTTTCTTTTAATGCTTTAAACTGAGTTTAAAATGAAATTCTGGGAGCATGTTTGGGGGCATATTTAGGGTTTACACTATAAAAATAGGCATTTTTAGGCATTTTTTTTAACAAAACACAACAACGCGGTTTTTCACTATACACGGGTGGTCTTGGAACGTAACCCCCGTGAAAAGCGAGGGATTACTATATACTTATAGACTACTCACTCTGTACCTTCAGACTAAACTGTATGGAAGGAGGAATGGGGTCCAATACTGTTTTCCCATCATTTAAAAATGGAGAGTCATGGTTTTGTTTGAAGATCTATTACCATCCATACACTTCTACAGAAATAACATTTATAATGGACACAACGGACCAGACTGTTTGGTGGTTAAAAAGATCCACAATCACACAGATACATACAGACAAATATAGATTATTTTCTTATTTCATTTTCTTTGATATCCAAAGCAAAAAGGTTTTAAATAACGACAAAATAAAGTTTGCTCATCAGTTTGTTTCACTCCATTTAGAAATGACTGAATATCCTCAGGATCAAAAAGACCAGATATTTGTAGAAAAAAAAAAGGAATTTATCACAGATTGTTTTCTTACATAATGTAGATCAGCAAATGCTTTAAGAGAAACATTCCTTTCAAACTGTCTGACAGAAATTTTAAGATAAACAAGCTAAAAATCAGGTCTGGTCAAGTATTATGTATTACAAAAATACAGCAAAAGGTAAGGGGGGAAACGCAGTAAGTTATTTTTCAAGCTCTTTTTAAAATACTGCAAAGAAAAATGTGCAGAAATGAGAATGGTTTAAAATCCTTATTATATCTTTAAAGGCCTCGTCTGCACCATTAAATAAAGTCACTAGTAAATATCTAATGGAATTGATTAAGGTCTAATTGCAGAAAACAAGCTTTATCAGGCAATTTTGTCTTCTCAGTGGGAGAAAAACACCTGGAATAGATGGTATCCGAATTGAAGTGTACCCAATATTTTAGGAATACATAAAACCCTGTTTTACCATCTTGTTCATACGAGAATTAAGTGCTCATGTGTACTCAGGTGCAAGAGAGTGTAATATATCTAGTGGCTCTGGTGGCCAATATCAAGTCTACTTCAAAAGATTCCTTACACTTCAGGGCTATATTGTCGAAATATTATCTAACTGCTTCGCATTTAGATTTAAAAAATGTCTTGCCTGATAACATACACCACATTCAGCCTGGTTTTATGCAGGCAAAACACTGCAAATAACATTTCCTTCAAATTATAGCATATTATGACTAAGCAAGGAATCCAGGACGATTTTTATAGCAGATTTTTAGGAACGTTTTTAATGAATTAAGTTGGGATTTTATAAATAAGTATATAGAATTCTTTCATTTTGGAGATTAAATGGCTTAAAGTTCTGCATAATAACTCTATCAGTAAAATTATTAATAATGGATAAAACCGTACTCTACTCTCACAGGGGGTTGCCTTGACCGAGATGACTTTTAAATCCACTACACCGAGCCAAATTATGATTAATGTCACATACCGAGGCTTGATTCTGCACCATTGGAAAAGGGAAACATCAGAGGAATTCCCAGTTTCTAGAGGTTTTTCTTTTCAAAATGTATGAACAGAATGTCTTCAAAGTTGGACAGAATAATAAACAAGATCAAATTAAGCGGACATATCTCTACAGTAAGTGCGACTCTGGTGTTTAATATTACGCCAGGCTTAATTCTCCCTTGTGAAAAGTCTCCCTTATTCCCAAAATCAATTTCAATTCACAATGGCTTTCTATTAAATTACCTAAAATTGTTCACTCTATGTTTGAAAAAGCCCTTTCTCCCTTCCCACAAGTCAAACTTATGCACTATTTGTTCATTAATTACATATTCTCTAAAGAACTTCTTTTTTTTTTTAAAGAAGCTCTGCAAAGCTTGTTACAATCTCAGTTTCATCCACCAGAAAATAGTCATACGACAAACCATATGGTTGAATTCCAATATTAGGATGGACAGGACAAATGTTTGACAAAGGCATATAAAGTTTTATAAAGGATATGGTTGATGAAAAAGGTAAACACATGTTATATCAGCAACCAGTTTGTGTTTCTGGAACTGTTCGCAAGTTGCAACAATACGATGTACAAATGAAAAATTAGAATGTACAAATTAAAAATTAGAAATAGTACTGGATGCCTGTAGACCGCATGTGAAAAAGGTAACTTGGCTAAAAAATAATGAATTCTACTTAAGAACTAAGGAATCAGGCACAATACTTAAAGACTTTAGATTTGAAATGCACCAGTTAGCATGTGGTTGCCATATTGTTAACAAACAGGGTCGGACTGACTATCTGGCATTTCAAGCATTCTCCCGATGGGCCCACACTATTTATTTATTGATTGATTGTTTGATTGATTGGTCTGACCAGCCCATAAGACTCGCAGATGGCCCAACTGTCACTGGGATGGTTCAGTCAACTCTTTAAACACCTCCCGCTTTTGCTTTGGTCCCTGTGTCTGTGTAATGCATTTGTCAAAAAGTCAGCACAGCAGTTTATTTCCTGACCACCAGCCCATGAAACACTCCTCTGCGGCCCACTGGTTCTTTTCTTTACTGACACGGGTTTGGTCCAATCATGTCTTTAAACTCCTCCCCCTTTGGCTCTGTGCCAGTGTGTTTTACAG
Source organism: Brachyalestes nurse (assembly GCA_037974405.1). NCBI lineage: Eukaryota > Metazoa > Chordata > Actinopteri > Characiformes > Alestidae > Brachyalestes > Brachyalestes nurse. The sequence goes on from JBBPCY010040007.1 coordinate 13,387, forward strand.
CCGCGCTAGTTTGTCTTGTTACATTTATGAACGCCGATAAAATGAGCTAATATCGTCAGTGTTACAGCTAGAAGAACGACCATTTATAACACACTGTGTGCACTGGCTGAAATAACTGACCTTTAAGTTCGTTTCTTTATGCCTTCCACGCTGAACTAAATCGTCTTATTGAAAGTGAGAACATTATTTTTTTAACCACCATTCATCAACATTAACAGTGAGACAG
>JBBPCY010040107.1:0-13608 GCA_037974405.1 Brachyalestes nurse
TACAGAGCCTGTTCCTTTAAGGAACCATGCATGCTGGGATATGTAGTTTTTCAGGGGTGTGTGTGTAGTAGTGCGGGACGGTTTTCTGAGTTTCTTTCCATGGCTGCTCCGTTCGCGAATGCTTTTTGCCACTCGAATGCTCTTTTAGAAGAAAGGAAATAAATTCTCCTGCTCTGAGGGAGGAAATCACAGACCTAGCTCCCCGTAACCTGCAGAGCGAACGACGCCTGGTTAGGAGCCGCAAACACCGAGGCGAGAAGGCAACAAAACTCCCGCTTATAAATTTAGTTTTGTATTACTTTAATCGCGTCTTCTCCGTCGTACCGTGTATTCTCCGTACAACATCATGTACCGAACCGTGACCCACGTACCGTGACGGTTCGGAACGAATACATGTACCGTTACAGTCCTACTATTTAGACAAATCACAATGTTGCTTGGTCAGACAAAACAAAAATGTAACTTCTGCTATAACTAAACTGGTCATATTTGAGCATATGATTCCAAGATCATACCCACAGTGAAGTATGGAGGTGGGAGCATCATGATATTGGCCTACATGTCTGCAGATGGTACTGGGGCATTACATGTTTTTAAAGGATAGTGCAATCAGCCATAGAGGGGAGAAAATTGATGTTTTAACAAGACAATGACCCTAAATATAGAAAAAAGAAGGTGAAGGTGCTTGCATGGCAATTCAATAGAAATTTAAAGTCCAGCAGCTGGACCCTTGTAGCTTCTTCCCAATCTTCAGTTTAATTTCTGAAACATATTTGTCATATAAACATATGTTGTTGGGGACATTTAAGTACAAAAAGTCTAAATAGTGTGTACTGGAAGAACATTAAATAACAAAAACAAACATGTCTGAATATTCACTGCATATGTACCTGCACTCAATGAGCATCAGCCATCTTTTTTCAAGCACCTTGTACTTCATTGTAAAGTGACCACCAGTCCTAGGGTTAGTAGGCCATTACCAGCACAGCATTTATACCAACATGGTGGTATTATGTCAACAGATGTTCTGCTGGTACATGTGCATCAGACACAGTGGTGTTGCTTTAGGATTTTTTGTTTTTCCAATCATTACTTGTAGGGTCAGAATCGTCTACCAACCAGAACTATCCAGTCAACAGTAGTCCAGTGCCATCCACTACTGTCCACCTCTGAAGGACAAGAAACAATTGATGCAAATTGTGCATCAAGTGTGTTAAAACTTATTTCCTAACACAATCTTTCTAGAACAATGTCAATGTGCAAGCTGAAGTAAATGCCAAACATACAAAATTGAATTTAACTTGAGATATCAGTTGCTTGCCCGACTAATACATCTTGTTTTTGCAGTCATCTGTAATCAACTCCATGAAATATCAACACTCCTGTTCCAGAGACTAGTCTCTCATGACCTCAGCTTGTCTTCGAATACACACAGGAGTTTGTAGCTCTGTGTGTGTGTGAGAAAGAATGTGATTACAAAAAAGGCAACTCACTCTGCGGAAAGAGACCACATAGAAGGTGTCTCCTCGCCGGTTGATTTCATCAAAGAAGTCGCTGTAAGTGCGGTGAGGGGCGTAGTACACCTGCAGCTCGTTGCCTGAATGTCTGGGGACAGAAAAGTAATCAACCACTAGGCATGGGAGATACATGTGTACTAGCTTGTTTTGGTAGCAGACCATATGAAACAGCCTTGGACCTTGGAAACGACTGGCTTAGAAACGTACAAGATATTTTCTGCTGATGTTGGTTCCTTGCTGCCAAACCTGCAACTAATCTAGCCTCAAACAGCATGACTTCAGGCTGTGTCATGCAATGTTGTTAGCTGTGAATTTCCTTCTGTGGGATAGTAGTGCGCTTAAACAGAGACTTTGAAAGTGGTCTCTATATAATAATTTATGTTACTCTGGACCTGTTACCTTCATTTGTTATTAGCATTTGTGGCCAGCAAACCACCATGGGCATCAAAGTTTATGTAAAAGATTAAAGACAGTCACTAACGATCTCTCTGATTAGTCCCACAGAGAGGTTCAGAGCTAGAACAGCTAAAACAGAAGAAATACCAATATTGTTCACAAAGTACAAAAATGTGGTGGAAACTTGGAAGAAATGATTAAACCATGTTTTTTTTCAAGAGATGACACTACAACCTTTTAACAAAGACTTCAAAGAGGTTAGACAATGTCTACAGTGATAACGTAAAACATATTCTTAATTTGTTTTGTTTCTGGTGATTGTCTTGCAGCTCTGATCATATCCACCTGTTTCTCACATTAGACACTCCTGAAGGCATTCAGAGTCTGTAATTTGCAAACAGGTCAGTGTAACAATTTTTTTATGGTAAAGTGATTGCTAACCTCATGACTAAAACAATGGTATATAATCTGGACATATATATAATAATATATAATATTATATAATAATAATATAATATTATATAATGTTATATAATATTATATAATCTGGACATCACTGATTTACAGTGTAAATGACAACTATTGCTTGTATATAGACATTTAAAAATGCCTCAGCTTATGCATGCGTGTTTATATATAAAACAAATGCGCTAAAAAGTTCCACTATTATTACAAATCGAAGAGCCTTCTTTGGTAATAAATAGAACCTTATTGTGATAGTACAGTTGAAAAAAGAGCGCTGTAGACATGAATTAATGAATGAGTTTGTCAGGCTAAACGCTAATAGCAATCAGACACTGCTGAATAAATATTAATTACAGATATAGTTACATGATTGTAAAGCGTTAATGCTATTAAAAATTTAGTCTAAAGCCACAAAACCAAGATATCCTTGGAAGTTTGGAAAATGAAAGATTTTTATTATGCACTCAAACAACACTTTGGGGTTGGTCATTTTGGAGGTCACAAATTATCCTTCATAACTAATAAACAAATAAATATACAGTATAAATAACCTTAATTGATACTTAAAGACCTTAAATGCCTGATTATCAACACTTACTTTTCAGAGGACTCTGGATACTGGACAGGTGCGATCTGCGCCACTGTTACTTTCTTACTGCCCATTTTCTGAGAACAAAGAGAGAAAGAGAGAGAGAAAGGATGACGGACCACCTAGTTCATACAAAATTAAGTTAATGCATCCTAGAGTCTTTTATAGAGCAGTGGTTCTCAAACTTCCCCTCAGATAACATGTTGGCTCCCTAAGTGTTTAGGTTAGGCTAAAACAAAACTGTAGACTGAGTGGTAGGATCAGTTTCAAACCACAGTTACAGAGAATAACTTACAATGATGCAATAGATACATCCTTAAGCTCCTGTCAAAATGCTTTCAACAGACAATGACTGCCTAACAGCATTTAGTTTGATTCAGTGCCTGATACTAGCATGTTTCTTGACAGTTGACAGTTTCGGTTCAGAAAATTGTATGTCTGTCAACACACTCTGCAACCACTGCAAGCCTCTCCAGTCAAAAAACAGTGCAAAGCCCGCCAGTGTAAAGGGATGACACAATACAATCAGATTTATTTTCAAAAACAAACAAACACACAATTAAATAAATAAATAATACTGGGATTTCAAAGGGGTGTTTTTTTTTTTTAAGTTACAGCACCTCCCTTCAGATGACCACCAAGTAAACTACCGCACAAGAAAAAATACAGTCAGGAATTAATTCATTTAACTGTTCAGTTAGATCACTTTCAATACAAACATGTGTACAATTAAACTTTTTAGAGTACAGGTTGTATAAATCTAGTGTAACAACCTTCACGGAATGATTGTGTTAACGGCTGAAAGGTTAAGTGATTAAAATCTGCACGGGTGCAATTTTAGTTAAATCCTACACTACAACACGAAGTTTTAACTGAAGAGACTTTACCTAACCTGCATTCTTGAACTGGCAGTTGGGCACCCTACAATGTTTAAGTCTCAAACCTCCAAAAATGGATGTGTGGGTGTTCTTGGTAAGAAAAGGCCTTTAGCTTGAGTTATAAAAAATAATCTCATTTAGACTGCAATCATTGAAATAGATTTGGATTCCCCAAGCCAAAGTCCAACCCAGCATTCAGTATTAATACTGGTTGATGTCCCATATTGAGTAACATAATATTGACATCTTAACTAAAGATAAAAACTAGAGAGGGTTGTGGCAGTGGCTCTCGAAGTACAAGATTCTGATCCAGCAGAATACATAAGTGTGTATTTGAGTAAGAATGGCTTGCAGGCTCATATTTAGGCAGACTGAATCTATAAAACTCTATAAAAAGTTACGTATTGAATTTAATATAACACTACACAACACTGCTCTTGAGGCAATGCTTTTAAGGAGTTAATGTCTTGCATGCAATCATGTATTAGGCCTTCCCACTCCATCTCTGAACTAGAAACACAGCTGATGAGAGCAGAGTGATAAAAGGCTTAGGCACTTTGCAAAATTCTGCTTTGCAGGCACTTCTGCTGCTCGACTCCAGACCCAGCTGGCTTGGACCACAAGAGGAGCACGAAGCTTTCTTATTCCTCCAGCTGTCAGATACATCCACTTCTGGGTTTCTTTACTGCTCCTCTGCAGCTTCGTAAAAGTCCATAAAACAGCCTGCAGCCCACTAGTCATATTTCACACGGGCCTGACTAGACCAGACAGCCCAATCACCTTATCTCTATTCATTTTAAACATATTAGACTGATCTAGGATAAGCAGCGTTTAATTGTATTACATATCTGGCCTCGCGTTAAGCTCGCAGGGTGATGAATGAATCTGGGTGAACTGTGGACAGAGCTGATGGAGCTTTCACAGCAGTAACAGAAATGAAGCAGGGTTACACTGAGGCCAATTATATTAAAGCCATTACTTTTTATATCCCCACAGGGTTATTAGGCTAGGAATGGAGGTGGGAAAAAGAAATGTGTGATAGAGTTAGAGCGAAGGAAAGTACGAGAGAAAAGAAAGACAGACAGACAAAAAAGAAAGGAAGGAAAGAAAGAGAGAGCAATAAGGAGGGAAACAGAACAGATAGAAAAAGAAAAAAGAAAAATGTAAAGACAAAAAAAGAAGCAGAGAGAGATGAGCAAGTATGAAATAAAATATAGTGCGAAAGCAAGAAAAGGAAAGTAAGAGAGAAAATAAAAGACTGGCTGCACACAGAAGGCTATTTGCTTTCCCAAGGCTACTGGATTATGCCCGCTGGTTAAGTGGGAGTGCAGAGGCAGGAAAAAAGAGGAGAGATCTGTAAAGCAAATGTGCATGGAGATCTACTTAAAGAAAATAAACAGTGTTAAACCATGGAGACTCTCAGTATCTGGGTCAGAGCTATGTTGTGCTGCCTCCCTCCAATACACCAGCAGATATTTTCCCATAGAAGACGTTTCAGTGAAAGTGACTCAGTTCCACGGTGGATTTAAGAATCCCCGGCTTCTTTCAAGATGACATATCTGTGGTTCACAGGCAAAACTAAACATGTCTACAAATGTGTGTTACTGGCCGTATAAATGACGAGAAGAAATTTATAGCACTATACAGTCATTAAAATAGGGTACACAGGCACACAAATTCAACTGTGCTGAAGGACGTCTAGACTGCAAATATTTGGTCAGCAAACACACACACGCAGGCGTTCAAGTGTCTGCGGGACGATATTTGTGTCAATGAATTTATTACTGAATTCCATTTACTCCCAACTCAAATCAACTCTAGACTCTAAAACTGATACAAATTAAACCTTGTATTTTTCAATGCTGTCACTTTAATGTTCATTAGCTGATGTCCCGTTTATGGAGGCAAACTCAAATTTCTACGCTTGATCTCTAAAATAATGACCAAAGTGTAATCATAGCTATTAATAGAGCTGCTGTTAGGGGTCCATGTCAAGCATTCTTTCAATGTCTGTCTGGTCTGCCTTCAACAGGGAAAAAGCTCATTTAAGTGCAATGTATGGTTTTTCCTACTTTGGGTCTTAAGTCAAAGTCCAAGTCACGAGTTGCAAGTCTTTTTCGGTTCTGTCAAGTCATGAAATTCATTACTCAAATCCATACGTCTGCAATGCAGGCTCATAAAAGCTGCAGAATACAGAAATGATAAAGATTTTGTTATAAAGTCTTTCGCTTGCCAGATTATGACATGGATTAGGTTGAGCCGGAAAACCATACTGTGCAGACCTAAACACTCCTGAAGTTCTTGTACACTTAAGAGCTAGCATGTGTGTGTGAAACAGGCCCTGAGGACACATACTGGGATGGTTCTGCTTCTGTGATGGGTGCTGCTGCTGCTGCTGCTGCTGCTCCAGCCCTTGGCTCGCTCAGCCTCATGCCGGTGGACCCAGCCTTTCAGCTCACTGGCCATTCTGTGAACACAACAGAATGGGAAAATCAAATTATTTTGTTCTAAATAAATGAAATGTATGACTTATTAAATAGTTTTGAATATACAGCACAGTCTGCAACCATTTTATTGTTTTGGCTCTGGATTCCAGCAAATTGGATTTAAAGTGAAACACTGAAAGTGCAGAATGTCTGCATTCAGTTCAGAGTATCTGAAACCTTCCTGTTTTTTTTTTTCTGGGTTCTCCTGTATTGTAGTGCTCTTTACTGCTATCCTCCTGTTTAAATATCCCCAACCCGCCCCTGTCCACAAACAAAACCCCCTTCGCCACTCCCCTGTTCAACAGCCAAAACCTCTCCCCACCCCCCTGTGGACAATTTAAAACCCTGGAAGGCACCAAAAATATTTTCTTAACTCCCCACAGATTTCCTTAAACCCTGAATATGATACGGGAATATTGCCTGGTGAGTTGTTTTTAGTGCACTCATTGCATGGTTCGCTCATTTACAGGAGAGCTAACAAAACCTTTCCCTTGAGAAATTCTTTAATTGGCAGTACAATTTATATAATTTGGTACCAAGAAAAACAAACAAACAAACAAAAAAAAAAACAAACAAAAAAACCAAAAGTTATACCTTAAAGTTTAAGCACACTAAAAATCACCAGGATATTTTAACTAAATTTCATCTAAAAGTTACTACAAAGCTCATGGATCACACATGGGAGCATTGAACGTTTCAAAACACCCTCTGCTCTATTCACACATAAAAGTTTATCATCATTTTAATAAAAGGAATTCCTGCTGCGACCAAACACTCGATTCAAAGATGTGGAAGAAGTTCAGGCAGAAGAGCTGGAGACCATATGGGCAGAACTTTGAACATCCATATCAGATTTTACAGATATTACATGGTTATGTATACAGGATACCATACATTAGGCCCCAACCAAGCTCTAAAAACTCCTCCACTCTCAACTCGCCCTGCAAGTTATACTGTATAGAGATTATACTGTATAGAGATTATACTGGATAGATATTATACTGTATAGAGATTATACTGTATAGAGATTATACTGTATAGAGATTATACTGGATAGATATTATACTGGATAGATATTATACTGTATAGAGATTATACTGTATAGATATTATACTGGATAGATATTAGCAGAAACAAAAAAGCTAAAAAAACGGTTTAACTATTTCTGAGAATGATTGAAAGAGTACTCGTTTAGAAAATGAAAATGTATTCAAAGGTTTGGTTTGTTATTAGACCTATTCTGGACATATCACGCGAAGATATTGCACAGGTCCGTGTTATACTCAATTTTAGAAATGTGTCTGAAACCAAATTAGTTTGGAATCATTGAAAACCAGTGATCCAGACTTTTGGACAGCAGAGTCAGTACTTCTGGTGTTCAGCACTAACTTCATGCACTTGGTCCTGTTGACTGGTGGCTGGCAGGGGGGTGGGGGCCTGAAGAAGAAAGGATCTCTTTTGACCACCATCAGTGCCTTCTCCTCGGACATTGATTCCACATCCTCCAACCTAAGAGACGAAGAGACAGAAAGTTGAGAACAAGAAAGAAAAGGCCACAACCAGAAGAAAAGCATTTATTTAAAAAAAAGTCAAATGACAGAAAAGTAGGCCAATGGAAAAAAATAAAGGATGCAGCCAGATGTAGTGAGAAAAAGTGAAAGATGGAAAGAGAGCAGAGAACAGAGATGAACAAAGAAAGTTATTTATGAGGATGCTGAACCTCTGAAATAACATCAGCAGTTTTATAAGCTTCTTGTTTTAATCAACTCTAAGCAAAATGAGTTCAGTGCCTGGGAAGATACACTTTTAAAACTAAAGGTGACAGATGACAGCGTTTAAGAAATCCCTGTAGTTCACCCAAATATTCCTTTAAAGAGGTCAATCCATCAATCTAAACAACCCCTTTGCTTTGCTTTTAAGTGAATCTTTGGTTGTGCCATCACAACATGCAATGAAGTAGCAGGACACTCAGGGAAACAAACCAACACAATATGTTCATTAGTATTGAAGAATGAAGGGTAATGAAGGGTTACTTTCATTAATTGCATGCTACGGGTCAAGGAGTGCTTGATAGAATAGCTTGGCAAAAAAAACCCAACAATTTTACATTATTCACTCACATAAGACATAGTCAGTTAGCCCAGACATGGTCTGAATTTTGCGTATTTTGAACTGAAGCTCAAGGACTAACAAATACTTTCATTTAATGGTCATCCAAATCTATTCTGTAAATGTGTCCCCAAATTTTCCCTCAATCTACTCAAAAACCACGCCCAGCTTGTTGACTTACTCTGACCAATTGTAAATTAATAAAATGCCAACATGTTACCAAACGCTGCACCCATGTACCCTCGGTTCTTTTTTTTTTTTTACAAATCACTTAGGAGTCTGAGTTTTAATCTACAATAAGCCTTTCTGGTAAAGACCCACATATTTATGGAGTTTTCCTCATTTTAATATCTCACAATAAGTCATTCTATGTCCTAAACCACATCAAAGAGTCACGTTAATGAAGAACTGAATATGATGTTATGATGGACAGCACTGAGGAATTCTGGGGACATGTTAACAGAAAAGATACGAGCAACAACTGAATTATAATGTTTATTAGAAATGTAAGATGCATAACTGAAGAAGTAAAATTGGAACAGCCAATCGACAACAGCACAAGTAGGTGATCTGATTCTTCTTTTTACTTTCAGGGTGCAGAAGGAAACGTTTGGCTTTTGTGACAAACTCCTTGAACTTTGTGGCAAAGGCAGAGAGAGAAAAACAAACATGGGAGCAACAGGGACAAAGATTTAGCACAATTATAATTTATAAAAAAAAATATTAAGAGTGAGAAGTGTTTGGCACTCTATTCACATCCAATTCAAACACCAAGGCACTCCATCAAGCAAACTGGATATTGAATAGGAAATTCTTGCACACTTCTGATGAAAGTAAAGGAACAAAACATAGTTAAAAACATATGGGGTCCTGATCTGAAAATCTGTCCACTGAAACTCTCAAGTTACTCCTGAATGCTATTTTCCAGGACCGAGTTACATAATTCCATTTGCTGCTACAGTCTTACAGCGCTACCATGACCACTTCCAGACATCTAATTAGCTGTAAAGATGGGGGCTGGGAAATAGAAGATTAGGTTTCGAGCCTGGAAACAATTCCATGTGACACAATATGACAAGAGTCAAGAGTCCCACGTGTAACACAGGAGGGAAGAAAAGAACGCAGACTCTTGCTTACTCTGGGGCCTCGAGTACTAATGCTGCGCTTCCTGAATCAGGCAAATCCTTTACATTTACTTGCTAAAGTTAAAAGAGTTTAAAATCAATTTTCCCTTTTATGTGAGCAGGGAGGTCTAGCATTAAACACTACTGATAAACATCACATACTGTTTTTTTTTAATCAGGCTGCCGCTGAATTTCTGACAATTCCGCCCACTCCCGCCTTTCCCCACCAACCCTTCTCTCTGTAGCTCCCGCCCGAAGTAAAAGAATGTATGAAAATATATTTATAAAGTAAGAAAAACAGTCCATGTTCTGTTATTTTACGTTGGTGGCGCGCACTGTTGACACAGGGGTGGTGGTGGTCTAGTGGGTAGGATACTCGCCTCTGTACCAAGAGGTCATGTGTTCGAATCCTAACTTCAGTATACCAACCCTGGGTCCCTGAGCAAGACCCTTAACCCCAAGTTGCTCCAGGGAGACTGTCCCCTGTAGTTAGGGAATGGAAGTCGCTTTGGATAAAAGCGTATTAATAAATGCTGTAAATGTAAATGCACTGGCTCTTTCACAGAGGATGTGTGAAAGACCAGTCTGAAGTCATCACTAGTGTAGCGGATAGTGCTGGATATGAATGTTTTGTGGTAATCTTCCATCCATATATTCACTGTAATCATTTAAAAATATGGATGCGCTATAAGTTTTATCTCTGCTGACACGGATGCCTGCACTTCCTGAGCTTTTCTCTCAATGGCCTTGATACAGTTGTTGGATGAGACAGAACGTCTTTAACATTAAACTTGCCGTATTAAGCGGCGATGCTAACGCCATGCTGAAGTACGTCAGTAAAGTCATCCAAGGCAACAGAATCATAAGGCCGAATGTCTTTACAGCACAGTTCGCCACATTTTTAAGGAGTCTCTTGCTTGAAAAATAAGTATTCAGAAAAAAGGACGTTTAGTGATCTACCGAGGAAACAAAGTGCTTTTGCCGATCAGCATTTCACTTTATTAAAAGTGGACGTCACAGTAAATGTTCTGCAAAAGTTCACCAAATGGTTGTCAACTGTCCTAATATACCGGAATTTCACTACAAATAAAATATTTTGTTCAGTAAAAACCGGATTTCTTGAGAATCCTCCGGTCTGTTCAGTCATGTAGTTTTTTCCCACCATACGCTGTACTTCTGGCACAGTCATCAACTAGACGACTGCTGCACACCGCAGTCAACTAGTCTATGCGACCCCTAGCGTGTTGTATGGGTGTGGATGTAGAGAAATGGGCCGGCAACAAGAAAAACAGCCTTGTTCTTGTTCACAGAGGTTAGGGCACAGTCACTCCTGCACCTGTGCTTGTTTGTTTTCTTACAACATAATGACATGTCAGGCCGTGTCAGGTAGGAGGCTCAGGTGTTTCTGGGCCCCACACAGTGTTCTGTGTATACATGTGTGGGTGCAATGGAGAACAGTGTTACCTGTTTGAGGTATGTGAGGGCTCTGAGTCAGACATGTGGCCTCCCATTTCCCCGTCTCTCTCTGGCGAGAAGCCCAGGAGGTGTCTGTTACTGGGACTGGAGCTTGCGTCAAAACTGGAACCTGTACGTCCATCAAACAGACTGAGAGGAGAGGAGAGGAGAGGAGAGAAGGCAGAGGAAGAAGGCAGAAATGTAAAACACAACATAACATCAGTATTTTTTGTGGCCACCCCTTCTGTTTACTACAAAGGATCCTTTGTTTTATACAGTTTTAATCTGCAAGGATATTTTTTCCATGCTTCTAATAAATACCTTTTGTTTTATTTTACACTAATAGCCCATTTTCCTTTTCTCAGAAACGGCTTCTCGAACAGCTACACATTCTTTCAGACATACAATGTTTAGTTTTTTTGGCTTGAATTTATTTGTTAAGCATTTCTTTTATTGCTTTGGAAGCTATTACCAATTACGATTATCAATTACTCCTCAAAGGCTGTGAAATGAGGAAGCCTTAATTTAGCAGGTTCAGCAGTGAAAGTGTTTAAAGATACAAGTTGCAGTAACATTCATCACAAAACCCTGAATGACAGTTCATCTTACTCAGCAAATGCCTCTAAAATGAGTCTTCCTCAACTTGCTTACATAATCCAGCATCCTTCTTCCAAAGGCTCCTCATGTTCCCAGCCGTCATGGATTAAACATATTTTAGTATTTTTCTCTGCGCCACACACCTGCCAGGTAACTAGCAAATTAACAAGCTCTTTCTCACTTGGAGCAAGGAGTTTCACTGAAATGTGTAGGAAAACCACTGATTAAGCTCATTTTGAGAATTTCTGTTCTCAATATGTTAAATGTGTGGAGTACCAGCTTACCTCATTGGACCAATATTGATGAACAGGAAAACCAAGACCACCATGAGACACACAGCCCGCCTCTTCGGAGCAGTTGCCTTTAGTACAGTGTTCTGCAAACATGGAAGAGATACGAATTAGGAAGAAAAAAAAAACACCAAGCTTACTCCACAAAAACATTTTTAAATAACATTCAAACAGAAAGTTGATGGAACGCCTCGGCTCTAGTCTGGCAAAGCGCATATCATATAATTTTCAAATGTAAATAACTACTTTCAGATCCCAACTCTGGACTGAGTCCTATAGTCGTAATTGTATAATCTTGCAGAGTAGGACAGCCTAGGAATGGAAGAGGGAGGGACTTGGAAGTTCTACTCATTCACATTTTCAAGTTAAGACAACTCACTGCTCAATCCTAGCAACTGCAGCTTTGAGCCCTGATAATCTAAAGCATGTCCACTCTATTTTTACAAACAATTCTTGCATGTGTCACATATTACATAACACTGTTGGCTTTGAAGGGTCTAACCACCTGACCTGAAATAAAATCTAATGGAAACACTGTGATAGTCACAAATGTAGTGTAGTTGCACCTCATTAACTTGTTAGTAAATGCATGGACTACAGGAGAGGTTATATAGGTTATATATCTTTTTTTTCCCATTATCGAGGACCAGATACCTTTCACTAGCCTGTTACTGTCTATAATCCTGTCTTTCCTTCCTGTGCAAAAGTTCTTGGAAACGTATTAATCTACTGAATCTGTTCCACAAAAATGGGAAGAGAGACGCTCAACAACTTTTAAAGACCTTCCAGATTCATCACAACCAAAACAATACACAACTTCAGTAATGTAATAGTGAAGACACCTGAGACATCAGGCCTTCCAGCTGCTTCTTCAGTGTCCCATTCTCATTCTTCAGTTTCTCATTCTCGGACAGCGCCACCTTCAGTCGGGCCTCTAACGTCAGCAGGTACTCTTTCTTCTTCTTCCGTGAAAGAGATGCCGACTCTCTGTTCTTGATCATCCGCTGTTGCCGCCTTGAAACGCTGGACTGAAGAAAGAGAGAATAAGGAGAAATAAACGTGTGTTATTTGGGTGATTATCAGTCCATTACTCAAAAAAAACAGTGAAGGCTACATTATGTAATGATGGAATGTTACTTGTCCAATTTAGCTTAGTACTGGCTTTTTAATTTGAATGCCAAACTGGATATAAATGTCTTCCTTTGTACACTGCCTATTAAAAATCCTCTGTTATAGTTTTCTAATGTCTGATTTTGACTATTATTAAATTAAAACAAAATACTTCCAAAAAGTTACATCAAACCCAAACAAATGTTACTGATGTACTTTATCAAATTATCTTGAGCAGGTTTTGCTTAAATAATGACTTTAAATACTGTAGGATACACGTGATTTTTGCTTGACTGATCTTAGTGTGTGTGTGTGTGTGTGTTTCCCTTCGACTTTTGTTTCAGGCTGAGTTCGAGCAATCAGCTTTCTATGTACCATCAAATGCACAAAGGGCAGAATGTTTTGTGTTGTTGGTTTTTTTTTTTTTTTAATTAAGTGAATATACTATACATATATACTAGAGCTGTAATGACACACCAAGCCCACGATTCGGTTCGTTTCGTGATTCATTTGCGGTGAAGGAGAGGAGAAATTCTGAGGCGCCATTTTATTTGGAGACACCTTATCTTTACCACAAAATTATAAACCAATA
>JBBPCY010040127.1:0-13606 GCA_037974405.1 Brachyalestes nurse
GGACGACCAGGGTCCTTTCTGTGCTTTCTTCTCCCCGTATCTGTGTGGATTTCTGCCAAAGGCTCTGGGTTCCTCCCACAAAAAAAAAAAATGTGCACTTCAGGTGGATTGGAGATGCTAAATTGCCCCGAGGTGTAACTGTGTGTGTGTGTGTGTGTGTGTATGTGTGTGAGTGTGTGGGTCAATTTGAAAATACAAATAACAGTATCATTAGTCTTGCAGGCCCAGATCTCAAAATAACAAAAAAAATTCCAAACATTTCTGCCTGAACAGCTGCTGATCCAGTACCTGCTCTGTTCTGATATTCGTTTAGCCCACACAGAGTGATCTTCAGATATAAAAAGGCTAATAAGAAAATCAGTAAACAAACTCCCAGTGATTGTTGTGTTTATGTTTTAGTGGATTGTTCTGCATTCTGTTTGCTATGCAGGGTTTGTGGCCTGTAGCTGAATACTCTTACAGTGTCATCGCTCCATGTGGGAAGGTGTGAGGTTGTTTGTCATCTGTTCCCACCCCACACACAAACACCACACACACAAACACCACTGCATTGTGGCGGCGCGCACTGCAGTAGAAAACAATAATATACATTTACACTTAAATTTTTTTTTTCCATTTTCAGATATCATTGCTAACATTCTTACTTATTAATTAATCAACAAAGTAAGACTGAAGACCTCATTGAGTGCCAGGCCATGGGAGCTGTTACATCAAAGCTAATTGACTAGGGGTGTTGAACTTAATCGCATAATCGATGCATCGCAATGCAGACGTAGACGATGATGCATCAATGCAGTGGCAGGACATAATCGATTATATCATGATGACATTGCTTGATTTTAAAAGTCTAGTTAAAAAGAAGCACTGCAGAATGTTTTGACCATATTCACTGAAGATGTAGGCTGGGCCTATACTACTTATTTTGGTAATGGTCACAATGTTTGTTCACATTTTCCGTTTTTGTTGAATAAAAAAGGCGAGGTAACATCTCACTGCTTGTATTTGAAAACATAAAAATGTGAAGTAATGAATAAAATTGATGGGATGCATCGAGATATCGAATTGAATCGAATCGTTTGACATGATAATCGTAATCGAATCGTGAGGCCTGTGAAGGTTCACAACTATAGACATGACAGTCCCATAAAGGCGACCTCGCTTTCACCACGAAGCCATTTGTCGACAGTGCAGTGAGCTGCTTCTTAAAGCAATCAGATCCCATGAAATTGGCAGGATTTGTACATTTACATAAGACGATGTGACTGGACTGCACGACAGGTGAAGCTCCGAGGAACAGAGCGGCCCACACTGGAAGGCCAAAGAAGAGGTTATGACAGAGTAAATGGGATGCAGGAGAAGACGTTGCATACTAATCCTACGGTTCCTCCTGTGACAAGGGTGGTCATTCATGTCATATGACATGAGATGAATTGCCGTTAGAATCAATAATAAAGAGGCTGTGTTATACCGCGCTGACATTAAAATGAAGTCACATTACATATATATGAATAACCTGCTTCACATCATTATATAAGAATTACTTTGACTCCCTGGGTTTCAAAGGATATGAAGAGTTTCTTATCACCTCGCCTTCCTTCAAAGAAAGTTTCAGATGTAAGGCGTCCAGACACGCCTCCTAATAAGCGGCTTCACCTACTTTAACTTATAGATCCCAGAGGGTATCTTTCCCGCTTATGCATTACATATTCTTTGCATTACATATGCATTACGTATTATTCGCCGGTACTGCGTTTACATGCCGTTCGGGTGACGTTCCGGAGGACTGAATATGTCCCATGATTCAATTGTTCTGGGAACCGTGACAAATCAAGTTTTGAAGCAAAATGTAAAACTACAAACCCCAACACGTAAACAATCTGGAGAGAATGATTACTGCCCCCACTGGTGAATACACGGAACTACACATTGGGCTGCAGGCTGGAGTTAAACAGCGTCAGACGAACATCAGTGTAACGCCAATCAAGCACAGATACAAAAACACTACAAAAACGCCTGTGGAGTTCAGAGCACATTAATTTATCCAAGATTCAAACGTGCGTGTGAACGAGGCCTTACTGTCATTCACATGAGGAGAGCCTGCCCCCTGTCGGTCTTCCGCGGTAGTGGTTAAATAACCGATTTAGGGAAAGAGCGTACCGGTACTCGTTTGTGAGTTGAAATATCACACTATATCGCAAAATCGGTATTTTGTCCCACCCTTAACCATAACCTGTCTGATGCATTGCTGACTTCAAAACCATTACAGAGACAAGGATGTGATAACAAGAGTTCAAGGCACTGTCAACAAATTAAGGCAAAGTCCAAAATTTATCACTTTCACACAAAGACAGGAATTCCCTGTTATAAAAGACACAGAGCTGTGTAATTGTGAAACATCACATTAAATAATGTTGCAATGCCTGGTTTACACTTCAGACAATGAAACCTTTCTGTCATTGGGTTTTGTAGCCTTTACCGCTACCAAGCTAGATTGTATATTGCATTGCCTTTGACTTTTTTCTTGTTTCTATAACTATACTTAACCTCAATAACCTGCGTATAAAGATCAGCTGTGAAGTGGGCCGTTTACTCTCAAAGCTGTTGTTCTGTGGAGCTTTTAGAGAGCTTTTACATTTGTAGCAGATTAACAAACAACCAGCGAGCAAATAAGACCAGTTGCACAAGGATGTTGCTATGTTGGTTCATTCATTCATTCTCTGGGAGCCTATCCCATTGTTCACTGGGCAAAACACAGAGAAACGCTGTGGACAGGTCGCAAGCCCATCGCAATACAAACACTAAGACAAACACATTCACACACACATTTACGACCAGGGGCGATTTAGCATCTCCAGTTCACCAGACAAGTAGATCCTGTTTGGACTGTGGGTGGAAACCAGAGCTCCCAGCGGAAACTCACACAAAAAGAACACTTGGCCGCCTTGGCCAGGTACTGAACCCTGGACCTTCTCTCTAACCACCATGCCCCTTCCACCTTTCCACAAGAAGCGCAAGCAATGCAAGAAGGCAAACAATGCAGGTAGGCCTGTCAAGATTCTATTACTGCTACTACCGCCAGACTCTAGTGCTTAAGTCTGTATTCTTCTGCCTCTTACATATCGGTATCTGGTGTCAAACAGAGAAGACCGGGTTCCCCTTTTGAGTGCTCGTCCCTCTTAGGGTTTCTTTGTCCAGCTTTAGGGAGCTTTTTTTCACCCTTAGCTTGTTCTCTAGGAGCACAGACTACATTCTGAAAAGCTGCTTTGTGACATGTCAGTTGTACAAAGCACTATATAAATAAATATGACGTGACTTGACTTGCCCCCAGCTGATGGTAGGCACATCCTGAACTCAAACAAACATCGCTCACTTACTGCTATCTTACCATGTTACAGAAACATAAGTTTTTTTCTAAGATCCAATATGGTCCAGTAGAAATGTGTTTTTCCGCTTCCCTTCATTTCCATGAATTTGCTTCAACACAACTGATAAAAATGCCCCTAATTCAAATTCTGTTTGTTAAAAAGTAAACATGTGACTGCAAAAGCTAAGACATCTCAGTTAGATGTCGATTAATTCCCATACACATAACTGCAAATAATCATTTAATTGTCTTTTATTTTTAGCCAATTTTGTTTCCTTTGTAGCTAATATGTTATACTAACATTAAATGATACATATACACAACTGCACAGAATCCTTCAAACCCCATTTTTCTTTTAAGAGGGTGAAACTATGAGCAAAAACTCTTGTGATGTTCACACCAACATTAGCATCATATTCAATAAACCTTTACTATAACTTTACTATAATGTGTTTCTTGTTTGTCCAATTTATATTAATCTTAACTCAGAAACTGAAAACATATCCAACTCTCAAGCTGCTTGTTGTGACAAAATATGAAAATGTAAAATTATTATGGTCAGTCTAAACGATTCGACTACTTGATCAAGCAGTAATTGACGAGGCTTATAAGCAGGCACACTGGTGAAGAAAATATGAGCAAAAATTTTACTTAGCATGCTCAAGTGGCATTCAATTAAATTCAGTTTTATTTTTATTACAACCAAGTTGTCACAAAGCAGCTTTACAAAGTCCAGGTCCGAGCCCCTAGTGAGTAAGTCAGAGGTGACAGAGGCGAGGAAAAACTCCCTCAGCTGGAAGAAGAAACCTCAAGAGGAACCAAGACTCAAAAGGGGATCCTCCTCAGGTCGACCCAGAGAGAAAGAAAACAGTGTCTTTAGGGGGTAAATAACAAGAGAAGACCTTCATGAACAAGATTATTGACACGTCTTGACAGAAGTGCCGTGTTGCTTTATGCCACGCAACCAACAGTTCACTTACACCAGGGTTGTCCAAACTATTTGCAAAGAGGGCCAAATTTGATAAAGTGAAGATGCCCAGGGGCCAGGAGTGGCAATGTAACCAAATATAATCCACTCAGGTAGATGTGAACAACTCTAAAATCACATTTCTGCCTCTCATTCATATCTGGAGAGGCAGATAACATTGAACAAACTGTATATAATACCTTAAATTTCCATGAGTTTGATAAATGAACATATCATGACAATATCATGAACCTTGTGAACATTTTAAACAGGAGTTATAAGTAACGCAAAGTGGTCTGTTATCATTGAAGTTTAAAACAAGTGCATTTTGCCCTTGTCTTTTACAAGATCTTTCAGAAAGCAATAGTCTGTATTACATCTACAGGTACATAACCAAATCTTATTCAAGAGTTTAATAAAATAAGTGCCGTAACTCCAAGTTCATCAGTGTGCTTTAGGCTTTTCACTGTTAATAGTGACAGATGTTACTGTTCAAAACACTCAATTTCAGACTGATCAAGGAACAGCTAACTTGCAGACACTAATTATTTGCAGTTGCCATGGCAGAAATGAGTGGAGAAGGGTTTGCGGCACGGATGCAAAGCCAGATTAGAATGGTGCTGCCACCGTGTGATTTATTTTTTCTGACAGAGCTAGCAAGCCACAAATAACACATTATAAGACCTAAGCTGCCGGCCTTATGAAATCTGACGGCGGGCCGGACTTTGGACATGCCTGATTTACAACAAATGGCCCTTAATTTTTCCTACATGTTCTCACATACTTGTTCTCACATATTTACACTCGCACATGTGATCACACTGCCTATACTATATATTCTTGGTATTTTCAGGAGAGCTGGACTGACAGGGTGTTGTCAGAACGTATTATTACATCGTTAAGGTGTTGCCTCTAGAGGTGATTATAAAAGTATTCACTCTTTATAGAAAACAAAAGTAAGACATGCCAATAGGACTGCTTTCAGGCTTTCTGATTGTTCCGATGAATGAGGGACTTGCTCCACCTTACAGGAACACTCCAAACACTGCCTACAAACTGAAACCGGAAAGCATAAGAACCGACATGCCCCTTGCTCTCTTTAATCGCGCAGAGATATTTAGGAAATTCATGCCAATTATTTGGTCCTGCAATAAATGGATGAGTAGGTATCACCAGTCTTACATCACACAGTGCTCCAAATTCTGGTTTAAAAAAAACCTATCTAATCATTAAAAACTTGATATGATTATTTATATGGCTGCGAGCTGGGCAAAAGCTCACACTTTAGATGTCCAGACGGCTTCTCTTGCATAATGCATGCGGCAGGCGGGGGATGGCGTCAGTAGCGCTGAGCCTAGAACTCCCAGCCTCACATTTATAGCTCCTACATTCTGAAGTCCATTGAACATCTCTACATGTGGTCCATAATTAACACACTGAATGAATGAGAATAACTGATTTTGAATGAAGTAACTCCATGGGGTTATGTCAAGTGTGCTCATATATACAATGAAGAATGTCTTAGGAGAGGCCTGTACCTATTAGCACTGTACTGTACATTTCATATTGAATGGAAGATCAAAATAACCTGAACAAAACCTTTATTACATTAGTGGGGGTTTTAGGCCTCTATGGTTGGAAAAAAACATGTTTTTGTAATTTGATGAAGTTGAATTTATTAGAAGTGATGAGAACATTGCTCATGCATTGAACATTTCTATGATGCTGATTAATTTAGTGTAGTTTTCCATTCAAATGAAGATATTTCCTCACGCTAGCAAAGACGTAGAAGAGTAGAAGAGTTCTTGATCAGACACTCTGGTTTCCACAGCTACTGCAGATTTATTTCCGGTCTCTGTAACCATGTCTACAGCTGATGATGCCTGATGTACATTGAAGCCATTTTATTCTTAGATGATGTTACCATTTTGCAGGTGAGTGGTTTTGTTCTGATGGCAAGAAGTTGTGCACTGTGCATGAATGATTTAAGTGTATTCAACATTACTGAACGTTGCTGGCATGCAATGAAATTCTAGTTTTATTGTGACAGTGAAATGTTCTATGGAGCGTGAAACTTCCCCGCTTTGCTGCCAAGTGATCAGATGGTCAATCAAATGCCAAATGTGTGAACTGTATCTGAATTTGATTCGAACAAAATGTGTGGCTTGCTTTTATGCTGCCCTGAATATGGCTGAGCGCACACTACACTTCACAATATGGATCTGAAATGTGTGACGGACGAGGCCCCTGACCTTAGAGACGCTCCTCTGATTGGTGATGTTGAAGCGGTCCTGTGCAGAGGCGAAACGCTCCACTTCCAGAATTTTGGCAGAGATGGGGAAAGATGTGAGGAAGACTCGGGCCCCAGGCTCTTTGAAGCCTGTTGTCTTATACACAGCAGAGAAGGAGATGTCTGCAACCGAGAAACAGTACAGAGGTTTAGGAAAAAGCACTTTCCTGAAGTTGTTTAGATTCAGATTCAGATTTTATTGGTCACATACACCATCATACGTGGTCATCCACGGAAATTCTTTTTGAAATGCCTGACCGTAAAAACAGCATGACAGTAATGGCAGTAATGGATAATAAAGTGTGGGTGTTACCTGAATGTATGAGGTACATATGAGAACTAGTATTAATGTGAATATGAATATAATATGAATAAGAGTCACTCAATGTTTAAACTCAATGTTACAGTAATACTTGAACACTGTCAAACTGTCTTAAACAAAAATGTTTAACAAAAAAAGGCACCCATATTCCAGGGGTATCAACATAATAATGGGATTATTGTGTGTTGATTTAGAGGGCAAGTTTATGGCACTTTTTCCAGTGGCACAAAGAACATGTCATACAGCAAACAAATGTTTTTCCACTGCAAATAAAGTGACCTGTGTTGTCACAAAACTGCTCGATGGCAGGGCCAAAAGTGGGCCGCAGCTGAGCTGCATCACTGCTTTTTGATTAGACAAAATGTCGTCATGACAAAAGACAGAATTGGAAACTGCTGTTTTTGTATTTGTTTTTTTAGTGTCCACATAAAAAATAAAGAAATACAACAATGGAGATACAAACTTAACAAATGGGAAGTCGATAAAGAACAAGCACGACTATCTGGGCTGAAGAAATTTCAGTGTGGGAGTTTTTTTTAAACACTGAGAAACATGAAGGTGTACCAGGACATTGCTGACAAGTTGGCCAGATTAGGTAATTCATCGCATGGCTAAACATTGGCGAGAAAAAAAAAAAGAATATAAAAGAAGCAGTTCCAGGCAGTTTTTTACTGTTGAGACTTTACGGATGCAGCTTTGGGACGATGACCGGCCATAAACTATGGTTTTATGTCATCATCCCCCTGGCAACGCGTCAGCAACACTGTTACCAGGCTGAGATACGCCGGAAAACCAAGGTGTGCCACTGCAGTGCAGTTTAGGTACAGCACGGTTCCTGTATGCCCATGGAAAAGTGCCTTTAGAGCGGAAACAAGACGGCCCACATTCCCGGCTCACAAGATAATACCTGTTCCAGTACTGCAGTGCCATTTCAGGTGAATCAGGAGTTGTGAGAGGGAGAAAAATTGGACTGGGGAGACAACTGAGGTCTTAAACTACTGTCACATTACAAGCATTATTGCTCAATCCTGATCTGCTCTTATCTGATCTTTCTACATGCCTTTTTCTGCAGTTTTATTAAACATGTTTTAGACACAACAAGCCTCATAACATTTTCCTTTTGCTCAAATGATGTTTTTTTAATTTTCTAAATGAAAATATACACATATTGTCCATAGAGAACACACTTCATTTGCTGATTGTAACATACTGGCAGGGAAAATCAAATACAAAATGTGCAAAAATAATATCACAGTTTATTCTTTTGTATTTTATTGTCTTGCAATATGTTACTCTTTGCAAATAAATGTACAAAAATTTAAAGAAAAGTTATTTTTAAGTTGTTATCTTATTTGTACATAGAAAATCAATAAAACATGTAATTTGACGAGACAATGTTCAATCTTTAATCAGGCACTGCTGATGGAATTTAAAAAAATACACATGCTCTAAAGTGTATCCTTCTAAACAAGCTAAAAAAAAAAAAAAGGGGGGGGGACATTTTACATGGCCACTCCCTCCTGCACCCAAAATTATAACCTGTCTTTCCTCAGTAAGGTCTCACTTCGAAATCTCATCTAGGACCACATACAAAAGTGGCTTTTTTATACGATGCTAAAACTGATTTTCTTTAACAGCTGTTAAAGAAAATCAGATGAGTGTCATATTTAAGGTAAAAAATGACTTGTGCCAATTAGCCCTATAATGGCTACACAGCACATGTTCCCCTAAACCAGTGTTTCCCAAACTGGGGTGCAGAGGTATTGCAGAGGGGCGCACCAATGGGATAGCCTATGCTCCACTCCAGCACTGCTAACAAAAACATGGTCAAGTCTGTGCACCCAGCCAAGCCTCCAGCAGAGGCTGCCTCTTCATCAGCTGCAAGTTCAAGTGTCCTCATTAATGTTCCTATCTAGAAAAGGGAGGCCCTGCAGAGAAAGTTTGGGAACCACTGCCCTAAACCAAGCTGAATGAGTCCACAGTTGTTCTGCTTCATCTCTTACCGGAGTTGTTGGCATCCTGGCCATCGAACACCTCTTCTCCATCTCCAATGTCCAGCTCCCTCGTGTCTAGATTCTCTACGATCTCCGTCATGTCGGCTGCCACCAGCTGCAGGGTACTGGATGTGGGGTCCTGCTGCCGCAGCATGGCTAGCACTCAGCCTGCCGGCCAGGGCTGTCCTGCGGCACAAAGATCGGGAAGCTTTAGAAAGCCTACGTAACGAAGCACTCAATGAGGATCACCTAAAGTTCTCATTCGCCTCAGAATTTCATTCACACAGTTGTTTTCAAACCATAAAAACTGTGAGATACTTTGTAGGACATACTGTTATCAATAAAAAAATAAATAAATAAAACCGACAAAATTTAGGCTACTCCTACAATGTTTACCTATTTGTGTACCTTAGTTCATTTTTATACACTACCAGTCAAAAGTTTGGACACACCTTCTCATTCAACGATTTCCTTTGTTTTTATTATTGGCTACATTGTAGATTAATACTGAAAACATCACCTATTGCTCTGATGACAGCTTTGCACACTCTTGGCATTTTTCATGAGGAATGGACCTGGAATGGTGTTTAATTAACAGGAGTTCTTCCTCAAGAGTTCATGAATGTGTTTGGGATCATCAGTTGTGATGGTGGGGTTGGTACACAGTAAGTAAAAAAAAACAACAGTCCATCATTACCATATTACAGAACATATTCTGGTTTGTTTAACTCTTTTTTTTTGTTTACTGCATGATTCCACGTGTTCCTTCATCATTTTGTTTGTTTTTATTAATCTACAATTTAGAAAATAATAAAAACAAAGAAAAAACATTGAATGAGAAGGTGTGTCCAGACTTTTGGTAGTGTATATATGTAGTAGTGTATATAGGGATATATACTGTAGCGCCACCTAGTGGGTAGCAGACAAGGAGACAGACACAGATGTGTTTTGATGTTAACAATGCTCCAGTGTGGCTCTTTATTTAGAATGTTGTGGAATAGTGGTCGGTGCTGGTAGGAGTGCTTGAGGCGGTGCGAGGTTCTCAGGGTGAGGAGATGAAGGGATTGGCTAGGACCTGAGAGGCTACTGGAGTCCTTGATGGGAGCAGGAAGAATCCTCTGGGCCTGAATCAGTAAGAAAAAGCAATGGCACAGAAGTTAGTAGAGCGGTTCCCCATCTTCCTTCCCACGCTCCCTCATGGGGCCCTTACCAGTGTTGGGGAGTAACGGAATACATGTGCCGATGTTACTTATTTAAAATATAAATTATGAGTAACTGTATTCCATTACAGTTACCATTTAAATAGGTGATAATTCGAATACAGTTACTTTGTTGAAATAAATGGATTACATGACGGTATTTTCCTGTTCTATGTTAGGCGATCCCTTCTCTAATTTTGGTAATTCCATGCATTGCCAGAAACCCAAACAAAATACGCAATAAGAGCCTCTAATATAAGCGTCCTGTTAACGCTTGTGGCGTCAATTACACAATGGACCCGGAGCCAGCACAACAGACAGGGGCGGACTGGTAATCTGTACCTTCTGGAAAAGTCTGAGATGTGCATAACACTGCACCACGCCCTCAGAACCATGGGTGCCGGCCTGTATTTCTCTGCAGAGATGTGGCCGAGATGCTCATACAAAACACACCCCCCCCAAAAAAAATACAGCCGTGATGCAGACGTATTCACCTATTGCTCCTCTACAGTAAATATATTGTCTGTTCAGGGAGATTTGGGCTTACCAGCCAATTGATAAAAACAAACAGGAATTTGCAGGATGTGATTGCTACATTCATGTTTTTGTAAAAAGCATGACAATATATTAGGTAATCCAAAATATTCAGAATATGTTACTCACATTGTAATCTGTAGTGGAATACATTTTAAAAGTAACCTTCCCAACACTGGCCCTTACACAGGGTGCTCTCTTCTCGTCAAGGGTGATCCCGCTGCTTCCTCATTCACGTTCTCCTTGCTGGTCCAAACATTGGTTCTTTAGGGATTTGTGCGCTCTCTGTCTTGGCTCGCTGCAGCTCTTGGCCTCTTCAGCACCCTGGACAGCGCTGGCTGAGGACATTTACAGCATTTAGCAGACAGAACCTAGTGGTGGTATGCTGAAGGTAGGATTCGAACACATAAACGCTTAGTCCACAAACAAGTATCCTACCCACTAGGCCACAAAAACCCCTGCCGACAAGAACCAAATGGGGTGATCCGGCTGTTATTGCAAGGGTGTGTGGTCAGTGATGAGCAAGAAGTGGGACCCTCTTGGACAAAGTGGGACCCCCTCTGGCGCACCTGACTCCAGTAGTTCTGCAGTTCCTCATCCTGTTTCTGCTCCCAGGCGAATTCACCATCCTTTGCCATCTGTTGGGAGAGAACAGAAGAGAAATCAGAGGGGGGAGGTCTCTCACCTTCGGTCTCAGCATCCATCTTAGGCTAGGAGTGCTGCTGGGATGGGCGTGTGTCCCTTGTTTTCTTCTCCTTTTCAGTCTCGACCCATCAGTAGTGGTACAGGGAGCTCTGGTATGGGGCCCACTACCAGGGGCCATTACTCCTTTTTGTCCCCGACGGTAACATTAGTGGCTGGCACTTTCTGGAGGTACCCCTGCAAGAAAGAGATGCTGCCACAGGGGAAACTTCCTGTGGGAGAGCCCGACCAGGGTGATAATCCTCCCAGTGTCCAGGAATGGTTTGGATTGGGGCTCCATCTAAGTAACCACCCCCCGCTAACCAGGGTTTTGGGCCGTGGGACACCATCGGCACTCCGGATTCATGGGCATGGGTTCATCCGCCGGGGAGGGGCGTTGACCTCGATCCTTGCATGGTCCCTATGGATGTTTTGGTGAGGGATTCAGATGCCTGTCTCACCTTGCCTCCCAAGGCAGAAAGCTACATTCCCCGCGACCCATTTCTAGCATCGTCAGGGACGTCTCGAGAGCACACACCATCTCATGGTGGATGTGGGCATCTGCCATACTCACCGCCTTTCTTTCTTCTGAGGGACCAGTTCAGCACTTCTCTTTCCATCAGCACTTCTTTGGAAAGGCGGTCTGGCTGCAGCCAGCTGATCATTTTGCTCTTTGTGGGAATGGTACACCCACTTCTGCATCCTGTTCAGGGTAAAATCTGCACATGGCCAGCACTTCCTTCCTGAGGACCCTGTATTAACAGGCTTTGTCGTCTTGGAGGGTGTGGTACACCCTCTGGGCCTCCCCAGTCAGGAAGGGGGCCAGGATGTTGACCCATTCTTAATAAAGGCATCTCTTTCTGGTGGCTGTTTGCTCAAAGGTCCCTATACATGCCTCTGTGTCGTCACTGGGCATGAACTTGGTGAGGGCTGTGGTGGTGTGTATCCTAATTCCTGACTGAGCTAGAACTGATGGACGGTAGCTTCTAGGAGGTGTTGGAGTAGGGTCTCAGTACTCAGGGTACCAGCTGTGGGAGGGTTGGGGTCCATGTCTGATGCCCGCAATCTCCACCACTGTAGCACCAACTCGCAGGTATCAGACAAGGACACGGACACGGAGGAGGTTTGATGTTGACTTTGCCTTAGCAGTGCTCTGTATTTACAACGTGAGGGAAAAGTGCTTGCTGCAGGTAGGAGTGCATGAGACGGTGTGAGGAGATGGTTTGGGGCCCAAGAGGGTACTGGTGTCCTTCGGGAGAAGGTACAACAGTTAATAGAGTAGATCCCTCATAGGGTGCTTTCAGCTTGTTGAGGCTGATCCTGGTGTGTCTTCTGGGACTGCTCGTTAGAGCGCTCCTCCCTCATCCATGTGTTTCTTGCCAGGTCCAAAACATTGATGCTGTAGGGGTGTGTGTGCGTTCCATCTCAGCTCATGACTTCTTCGTATATAGGGCATGAACGACTCCAGACTTTTTCAAGTCGACTAATCGGTCAACAAAAGTCGAGGTTGAGTCGTTTGATGACATCATCACACACACTCTGAGCAACTTTTATTAAAAGTTCTCTGTACCTTTAACAGTCAACACAACAATTAAACAAAACAAAACAAATGCAAATTTAAGTGGTAAATTTAAGTGTCCAACTGAGAGGGAACAGTTTAAGCGACTCCCTGCAGTGCTAGCGTTAGCCATATTAGCTAGCGTTACCCATGTTAGCTAGCGGATGCCATGCAGAACTGTGCAGTACTGTCACTGTACTTTAATACCGACTTGCAGATTGTGCAGGTTTCCGTGCTGTTTGTGTGTGTAGAGTGAAGTATCTCCACACATGTGATGTGTCTCTTGTGGACTTTTTTGAAAACCGAATTAATAATTGTTGGCTGAAACCTCACATTAACGAGGAACTGCAGATATCTTCTGCATTTTTTTTTCTTTTGTGACTCTGGGCCTGAAATACCTGTGCTCAGAGGCGGGGGGTTTGAAAGTAGCCAGTCCAAGAACACTATTTCCCCCGTGGAGCATCTCCAGTGCTCTCTGTTTTTCGTTTTGTTCTTCTTAAAGCCCTGCATTTTTGTTACTGTAAATTACATTTACTTATTAGTGTATTTACCTGCTTAT
The DNA here is from genome assembly GCA_037974405.1 of Brachyalestes nurse. Lineage (NCBI taxonomy): Eukaryota > Metazoa > Chordata > Actinopteri > Characiformes > Alestidae > Brachyalestes > Brachyalestes nurse. Next base: position 13,469 of record JBBPCY010040127.1, read on the forward strand.
ACCAAAGAAAATGACAGTGCATACCAAAGAAAACAGTACAGTCTACACAGGGGTAACATCGGTGTTTACATTCTAGCACTGCAGGAGTTCAGTGTAAACTGTACAGTACAGATACGGGTTTACCTTTACATTTTCTTT